>JAODKF010000056.1:873014-893101 GCA_026779585.1 Mormyrus proboscirostris | reverse complement strand
AGTTCTCATCAGTTCAGGTGGGTGGGTATGGGGGGTGGGGGTTATCATGAGACCTGGTAAGTGCAAGGGGGGGAGATCTTCATCATATCTGGTCAAACTGCTGTGAAAACGGTAACGGCCTTACCCACCCAGTGCTTCCTGTGCAGTTCACACAGATTTCCTCTCATTGGCTTCCCTTAGTGCCACAGTGTCTGAGGAAATCCGTGTTTGTGTGCTTTAGCTGGAGCAGCGTCACTGAATTGCCCTTAGTGTATGTATGCATGTGCGAACCCTGACATGGCATCCCATGCAGGGTAACCCCTGGCCTGTGTTTCATGGGATAAGCTCATAGTGCAATATAACTCTGTACTGGACAAGCAGTTATAGATCATGAACAGATACTTCTGGGTTAAATTTTTGTGTTAATCAAACAAGCTGGGCCCAGTTTTCTAGTTTAATTTCCATAATGTTTCACTTAATGACTCCAATCTGCATCATAATTTCTTAGAAATCAGAATTCTGCTGGCCAGTCTGCATGTGTCTTGCAGCTCTTCACCTGCTGCTTTTAAGCCATGAAAGACACACAAAAACAGAACTTCCTTCTCCATCTTACGGAACCCCTCTAGTGTCAGATGAGGAAGTGTAAATCTGTGCCCAAAGATTTGAAAATTGTACAAATAGATTTGCAATCCAGGGGAGCTCCATACTATCTTCTGCAGGTGAAGGGTCGGTACGGCCTCCATTGCAAATATATTCCAAAGAAATAAATATGGCTGATTGGGAAAAACCACATCACTGTAAGATAGAATTTAGGAAGTGTTAAATGAAGACCATGATGGTAGTTGCTGTCCCAATTAGCATTTAGCAAACTGATCCATTATTTGAGTTGATAAATCATGCATCTGTGTTTCAGGGTAATGTTCGGTTAGCGTTTCTGAATTGATCCCCATTTTGAGACTTGTTCAGTTTTTAAAATTCCTAGGGTAGGGCTTATGTCTTGTGCTTTTCAGAAAGGCAAATATATTTGGCAATATTTTCACTCCCTAGCTGTTAATGACTCATTAAGGACAGTCTTCAATAAACACGCCTACTGCCTCCCCCCAAAAAACTGTTCAAATAGGATTACCTTCACACAAAGGAATAAAGGGAAGGCAGCCACAGCTTTGGCGCAGGGGTGCAGAAAAGATCTCCGGCTGCAAATTTGCATCACTGCACAAAGGCAAGGCAGTCTGCTAGGAACTGGCCAGACCCTCGTTTGGACTGGCTGTTATTCATGACTGTGCAGAAGGATCTGTCTGGTCCTCATACCAAAGGCTACTACAGCCCAGAGATGTTGTGATCCAGCTTTGCATTCTTTGTCCCCATTTTGGCTAATTGTGTCCATTTATGTCTATTTTTGTGTTTATTTTGTGTCCATCTTTGTGTCCATTATTGGGTCCATCTACGGGTGCCAATCCACTTTTGTATTCTTACTCAGAAGCAATTAAGCCCAGGTTATACCTGATCGGAGGTGCACTTGTAGCATGTAGCATGGGAGATAAACATAATGTTACTTGCATGCTTTCACTCCCATTGTCATGGACACCAGTAGAGAATTGACAGTGACAGAATGCATGTGACCTGGTAAAGACCCTTTATTAATTAACACCTAAGAGGCTTTGCTGTGTTCAAAATGCATTCAAATAATTTATTTCAATATGCTTTTCAGAAAACGTGATATAAATAGCATTGAAATTTGGAACAATTAAGCCTGGCAAATGGGATAAAATTACAGCCACTCTAAAACAGCATGCCTAAAAATGAGACTGAGACTGCCCCCATTTAATGCCTCAGAACATTCACACTCGCAGGTAAAATGTATAAAATGAAATGTATGAGATTTAATCCTAGATTAACTCCTCTGTGCTTAAATTTAAGGAAGAGCTGCTGTGATTGGCCATCAGTCTGCATGTAATATTCACTGAGCATGAGAGGCATGATGTCAAGGTTAAATCTCGAGAAGAGGCAAAATCAAGACAAAGTACTGCAGCTTGATGCAAAATACTACAGCTGATTATTTTAAATCACAATTATAATCATTTTTGTTTTTCTGTGCATTTGACCAATTTATTACTGTGGGGCACTATTATTTGAATTGAAATGCTGCTGGTTACCTTTTAGCTTTCTCAGTCTTACATAATGTTCTTATCATTTTATTGTCTTTCAAATTAGCATTTTTTCATTTTATCCTTTTATGGTATTTTATTGTTTTTATGTGAAGCATTTTGAATTGAAATGTCCAGTACAAATGAACTTGCTTTGCTTTGCTTCAGGCCTCCTCTAATTTCTTACCCTACCAGCTTCTCTTTGGAAATCTTCTTTAATTCTAAAGCCAGGACACAGAGGACACATCATTTAACTCCCTTCACCCTATAACCCCACCTCGCTCCCTGACTGACTCACCCCCCTCACCTTGCAGTCTCAGGTCTAACTTGCCAGCTCAGTAGGTAGGATGGAAATATCCAGTCTCTAATGGGTCCTAACACAATCAGAGGCACCCTACGTTGCACCATTATGTAGATTATGACTGAAAGGTTGGATGTTCAGCTCCCAGGAGAGGAACTGCTATTTTTCCACAGAAGCAGGTACTTATTATAAATTGCTTCAGTAAAATAAGCAGCTTTGTAGAAATCAGTGTAAAACAATAAGCTATTAAAACATATTATCTTTGCTATTTGAATAAATGTGCATACCTTTTGGGTCAAAGTCGGTGCTATTTCATAGATTTATTCCTCTTATCATTCCAATGGTCTGAAATTTATCACCCACGTTTCAGATGCTGGTTTCTCCAGATTTGTCTTACCCATCCAGACAGTTGCACAAATGCACATCATACAAGTCAATTCCATTATACAAAGGGCCATTGGTAACTGAAGTAAAAAAAAACTCCCTGCTGCCATTTTAAACCCAATGAATCCCGATCATTCAGAGAATGTGATGAAGGTGCCAGTTTGCATTCATTCATTGAAGTCCCATCTAACATCTGACAGCACAGAATTTGTCAAAGATAGAATAATTTTTGCTGCATGGATTGATTTTAGCAGGTAGGTCATTGCCAGCAAAAAGCCTTTCTGTGCCTCTTGTATTGCATTCCGGCTTTGGAAATGAGGGCAATAGAAAAATCAAATTCAGGAGCATCCCAAGATCATCAAGAAAATGACCTGTAGTCTTATTTTGAAATGCATCTAAAGAGTATAAGGTCTTTTTTGGTGTCTCAATTTTTGTGAACTGTGGGTCAGCTATAAGATGTAACCAGGTTTTGAATATTGTTTTCTGAAATCAGATATTATAAAGGAGTTACTCTTGGCCATCTTTGTTTGACTGTTATTGCCAGACGGCCTCCCAGCTAAAGACTACAAAGTGCTGAATACTCACACCTGTGTGTGTCCAGTGAAAGTGTCTGCATCTTGGCTTTCGTTGTGCTAGTAGGCCCAAAAGCCTTCTTAAAGTACAGACTAGACACAGTTGATGGACTCTGCTGATGGATGTCTGTTTATCAGCCCATGTCTGAACCCTGCTGGAGGTTTCACAGGTCTGAAAGGGCTTGTGACTGAACAGCATCTCCTGATGCCCCCCAGCAGCCCTGTAGCTGGCCTGGCTACCCATTTGGCCTCTGGGGGACTCCTTCATTTGGGGAGTCCACACACATCTGTAGCATTACAGTCATGCTGGGAAACCGCCCACTGGCTGACAATGGCTTGATCTGAACAATGGCAGCAACATAGTGTGTGACAATTACGCTGGCTAACTGACAAAGTCACACACACGTACACACAAACACATATAGGAAGTGTTTTAGCACCTGTGAATACAAACAAACATGTCCTATAGTTGGTATTTAGGTGTATCTCTGATGGGATGTATTTCTCCATTTTCATTTTTTGCTCATGCATGCTTGATCTTTTTCAGACTGCAAACAGTCTATCTCAGGTCTACGCTTAATAAAGTATCACTATTCTATTATTCTTTCTAGAACCAGTTGTCATCATTTTAGCCAGTTAGTCATCAAATCAGGGCTCTGTTAAACTCTCTCATCAAGCCCAAAGTGTGACTGAGGTCCCTGCTATTCATTATGTTTCAGAACATACATAAAGTAGCAGCAATGGATAATGCAAGGAACATGAAGAAGCCGGTTTGTGATAAAGAAGCCAATATGTGATAAAGGAAGATTATATGACAATAATATTACATTTTTGTCCCCTCAGCTTTTTCCTTAGACAGACCCAATGGGGAGCCACTTCAACCACCACCACTTGGAAGATGTGACAGCAGCTATTCTGTGCCAGTATGCTGATAGTACATAAGGCGATGGAAGGGTAAGAGAGAATTCACCAGTTAGATATAGGGAATGATTAAGAGGCCAGACCTGACAGGGCCACAGTGGGCAAATTTGCCAGGGCATCAGCGTACCACCCCTACTCTTTTGAATGATGCCCGTGGATCTTTTGTGACCTGAAAGAATCAGGACCTGAGTTTTACAACTTGTCTGAAGGACAGCATCATATTTACAGCACAGTGTCCCCATCACTGCATCGGGGCTTTGGGATCCACACACACCACAGGATGGGCTAACCAGTTGGTCACAACAAGACCACTTCCAGTAGCAATCCTGCTTTTGTAGTTGGTCTCCTATCCAGGTACTGGGCAAGCCCAAATTTGCTTAGCTTCCGGTGGATTACCTAGTCGGAGCTGCAGGTGGTATGACTGCTAGCAAGCAATGATTACCTGTCTGTGACAGATGATGTGAGTTGGGAATCTCTCGTTAACCATTTATTTTGGAATAGTTAAGAATTAACTTTAGCTATGGCTATGATTCATGACAACAGACTTCAGTTTAATGATGCTGGCTTCCCATATCCACAGGCACTGTAAAATGGTGGATTAATGGCAGATTAAAACATATGCATTACATGTGCATTACATATGCATTGGCTGCTATCTATATATGTCAGAGGAGACCAGGATGTGACAGGAGAAGTGTCCTGGAGTGTGTCATGCCATGCCTGGGTTCACGTTGATGGGGTGCAGGCCCTGGACTGGAAGCAGACAATGGCCAGATCTGTGCCCTTTTATCTCTGCCCCAAATCAGAGTTTCACGCTAAAGGGGGCAAAAAAGGCTCCTGCTACCACCCAGCTACTGGTGAGGCTGGCTAGCTGGTCCCCCTCCTATGCAGACTGGAATGCATCTGCCGCAGCGATGGAGATGAATGAATAATGAGGTAGAACGTGCCCCCGGCACCTAAAAATGTAATTAACACCTTCTGTAATAAACCCTTAATTATGCTAATCGGCTAATGTTTAAACAAAGTCACTACAGGATAATTATGACATTGCATTCATGGGTCCTTTTAATCTGTTCAAGGACCTGTGGGTAATACACGGTGGAGTATTTTAATAGACAGAGAAACGTCTGTTTGTGTTGCTTGAATAACAATACAGGCGTTCAGAGGGTAGGAAAAGAGGTTTGAATCTTATGGATTGTTACTTGCGGAAATTGAACAGCATTATACATATATGTTAGAAATTATTTTCATTTTAAGATGAAAGACGCAAAGATCCTAGTAAGGCTTAAGTGTGTATAATTACTACTACTAGAACTACTACTATTGTTGTGGTTGTTGTTGCTTGTATAAATAATAATACAAAATAGATTAAAAAAAAATGTGAAAACTTACAGCTAAATTCATGGGGCCTCGCAAAACCCTACAGCTCTACTCCAAATACTTTTTTAGTTATGAATTTTTGAAGTTTGGCCTTCTTGAGTTTTCTAGCACACTTTAGATTTCATTGTTAACTTTGTAGAATTATGACACTGCATATATTTTGTCCTGTTTATTTTATGCATTAATAATAACGCCAATACGTCATTACATGGCATTGTTTATAGGCATCACCACATTGTTTTGTAATGTTTTTACTAAGGGGGCATTTTGTGATGCCCTGGCTTCCTGCCCCAGGTGTCCTGCCTTATCCTGCCAGGCTCAGATAACCTGTCCTTGTAGAGGACAAGAAATAATTGCAAGCATTTGCTAAAAGCACAGCTGGTATTAGTTGTATACAGACTGAGTTATAAACTGAAAAAAGTATGGCCTTTGTCTAGCAGATAACACTCACCTGGGTTCATGACCAATCAGTGTTTTATACACAGTCTCTGGTGATGCTTCCACCTGGGTGCCTGAGTATTAGATGCCATCAGGTCAGTCCTGCCCCTGGCAGCCATTTTCATGGCATTTCTACAGAAGTCGTCAGACTTCCCAGTGACAGGCTCATTACTGTGACCTTTTTGCTGGTCTCCTCTCTGTCTTCTATCTTCAACTTTTCCATGCATCATGTGCACAGGCTTTTCTCGTAATATGCCCAAAATAGCATAACTACATGGTAACTGTGGGTTTGGGTCTTTCTTTCAAACAGCAGCTGTTGAAGCCAGGTTTGTTAGTCATGGTGAATGATGACCCAGTGTTGGCCACACACAGAGGTGTGGATGTATGCAAGTTCCCTTTTTGGTTGTTTTTCTACATGAAGCATCTTAGACTACTTCAGATGTTGCTGTCTGAACACAGTAAACCCTGGAAAATTAATTCAGTTTCAAGGTTTTAATGACTTTTGCTATGTAGGTCCAACTCCTTTCTGTAACAGGATGTGAAATATTCTTACCAGTCCTGGATATTTTACAATAACATACCATATGTCAAGAAACATAAAGAAGCCAGTTTAGCAATATGTAATGAAGGAAAATTATGTGACAAATAGTGTCCAATTGTATAAAATATCTGTCCCCTCAGCCTGCCTCCCCATCCCCACCTTTTAACCTTCACTGGGATAAGCAGTTAGAAGATGGATGGATTGATGGAATTGAAGTCTTTAAAATTAATACTCAAACACTTCAAGCAATGTGTAAACACATTTGCTGTGTAATTTAAACTATAAAAAAAATATTTCCGATGTAAAGTAGAGTCTGTGCAGTCGTGCAGTGAGATATCATCAACAATATATTTTTTGCTTTTTCATGCTTTTGCTCATCTTCTAATTTATATTTGAACACGATAGTGTAGGAGAACATGAATTGCTGCGTATGAAAGCAGAGCAAGGCAGAACTTCAGTTACCACTTTTCCCTTTATGATAGATCCTTAGGGTGTCCATTCAAAGGACGTGGAAATTAGGAGCCAGGAGACTCCAGTAATCTCCTTTTACGGAGCAGGACAAAGCTGTAAAGAGCCAGAGATGTACGGATCAGGTGGGACCTGTGGCTTTTATCGTGGAAAAAAACCAAACCTGTCACCTTAAAAGCATTTTTAAGTGTTTGCTCTGAGATTTCACTTTATTAAGACTGATTTTCATGACACTTTCATCCTTAAGCCTGTGTAATTCAATGCAATTATTTTACAATTTAAAGATCTCACTTAAAAAATTTTATTCATGAAAGTCATGATGATCATTGCTCATTGTGTAACGCTCTGTGAGTAACGCCCCCTGCAGGACGTTCCCGGACACCTGCACATATAATTTCATCACTTCGTATGCCAATGATGCTGGCTTTATTTGTAAATGTCACATGTCTGAAAGTGACGATCTGGGATGACAGGCAGCAGCTGAGGTCATGGGAGCTGGCGAACGGGGCAATGCTTCAGGCGAATGGAAACACAGAAGCCCTTCGAGCAACCAGCCAAGTCAAGGTAATAAGGATATAATGAAATGACCTGGACCTCCACCACACCAGGCCGTAATTTAATCCTCGGGGTTCGCTGTAATCATAGTCCAGCACCAGCCCCCCTGTGCTGCACTTTGCTACAGCAGCAAACAGTCATTAATAAGCCCCTTATTGCCAGCAGAAAAGACCGTCTGCAGGCCCCCGCCTCGCGCCCTTTGTTGATTTTGTTAACATGGTATCGCTGTGAAGTCTGTTCAAGTCACTGTAATTAGTTTAAAATTTGTCTCCACTGAGACTGAAATTGACTTTTTTGTTTTACTTAAAGGTTAAAAACAGCACAAGCCCACTCCGTATCTACCTGCCATTCCTTTCTTAACCGCCCACCTGCTGCGGGCAGCCGAAATCGATGGGGGCGGGGGCGAAGGCGGGAGGCAGCTCCACAGGCAGCACGGGGCGTCAGACAGGTTAAGCGCCGTTAGCTCATCAGCTCGCAGCCCCCAGGTCAAGGCCGGCTCCCATCCCTCCTTCCCATCGGGCCACTGCCCCCCCCCGCTGGGCCTCGTTAACAGCTCCCACAGCGGGAGAGGTGCATCTCCGTCCCACCATCACGTTGCGAAGCCCCAGCAATTAGCTGCTACCTTCCCACCCCCACGGGGACGCCTGGCCGGCCGAGCAGCTGAGCTCTGAGGCTCGCCGGTACACAAACAGTACCGCGGAGACGGACCGCCGGCACAGGCTAGCAGACGCCACTTCCTGCTCCTTCCAGCTACTTCCTGCTTGCTGTTTTCCTCTCCTCATTGCTCTGCTTTCATGTGGCAGATGGGTGGATGATTCTCACTAAATACTGGTTTTGAAGATTTCAGACACGAAGTATTTAAAAAGACTTGCATCAACGGTTTTGTTTTTTAGCCATTAATAACCAGGCCTGAAGTGTTTGTAAGGGTAAGTTTAAAATTAACAGAAAATTCAGAATGTTTTAGAATTTCTGAAAACAAGTCCGTAAAACTCACATTACTACAACAGTCTGAAAACATGACGACCATTAAGAAAGCCAATACATTTTCATATTTTAAAAATCACTTATTAGCAGTCATGTTCATTAACAGCCATGCTCAGTTATTTGAAACACTGAAATAATGTACTGAATATTGTAATGAATTTTTAAATGAACATTTTTATTTATTTTGACTGATTTCTGTCATTACTGCCACAGCAGTTTGATATATAAATTGATATATAAATTGATATATTTATATTGATATATAAATTGATATATTTTTTACATAATGTGGCTAACCTGAAGGAACACCACATATAGATTCTACACATGCAAATAAAAGCAAACTAGTATTTTTTCATGTATTAAATTAACATTAAATGGACACCTTTGCGGTAATGAAGTTGTTACTGTAGTATCATGAGAATCCATGAGAGCTTCATGGTGCCACCTTTACTAACCCTGCCTGACTCCTCTTATAAATATAGCTATTTATAGTCATTTAATGTAGTGTTATGAAATACTGCAGGCTTGCAGTCCACGGTCTACCACAGTCTGAAAAAAATACAGTAAACTGTGAAACAGCATTTTTTAAATGTTTTTTACATCCTTTGAGGGGTATGAAAAGCGTGATTTTCATTCCTCTGTCATCCCTTGATACATGATATTTTTTATTGTTATATTGTCTCTTCAGAATTAGGCTAAAATGTCTGAATCTCTTTCATTCAAAAGAGAATACGGTTTTGTACAGTACTGGATAATAATTTGCAATGTACTTTATTATTACTGTATTTAATCCTGATAATGTTGTACTGTGTGTGATTTATCATACGAAAGTACATGGAAAACCCGTTATATATGGGGTCCGGGGACATTACACTGTTATCTGCAGTTTTGGCTGTCGATGCCAATGCCATACCATTTTTTTACTTTTTAGCCTTGGATATTTTACTTCCATAATCCTGAACTGGAAAAGAAGTTGGAAACTGGATGGATGGATGAATGGATGGATGGATTGATATTTTACTAGACCTTGTTTCACCTTGTTCAAATGTATAATGAGTGGTGTTGAAACAGTAACATTTAGCCAGAGGTTCCAGGCAAAACCAGAAGCAATTTAGTGCCCAAACTGGTGAAGCTGAACATATATTTTGTATATTTGCCAATACACTTCAATGGAATCTACATTTCCATTTGTTGCACTGTGCTTTGCTTAGTCAGTACCTAGCATAACTTACTATAGGAGCAGAACAGGAATCCTGCCTTCCGTCTTCAAAGAATCCAGATGATGATAATGGGACCAGGACAACTAGAAATGGCTTTGACCCGACCAGCAGCTGCCTCTGTCATAAAGAGGTCGGCATCTGAGTTCCAGGCTGGGTATTTAATAAATGGGCCGAGTGCACAAAAGAACATTTAAATAATTTGGCAATTTTTTTCGAGTGACACTCACACAAAGCTTGGCCTTATCTAGCTGCATCTGCCCAGCTTGCTGATGGCGGCTGCCGGCAGTTAGAAACAAAGGATTTCTTTCCTTTCACTTATACTTTCCTTGTTGCTGTTTGAGCCTTGGTCAAGGCCGAAGAACCTTGACTTGAGGAAGAACAGACTGAGCAGACAAAGAGGACGTTGATGGAGCAGTTAACTGGGAAATGCTGCATCCTTTAGGGCAGTAAAAGAATGTTTTCTGCCCACATCAATATAGATTTATTCATCTGTAATGTATAAATTTTACATATGTATCTCTATTGCACTATATATATTTATATACACTCACTGACCGCCTTTATTAGGTACACCTTGTACAGGGTTCGACTTTTTCTTGTCTTCAGAACTGGCTTAATTCTTCAAGGCATAGATTCAACAAGGTGCTTGAAACATTCCTCAGAGAATTTTGCTCCATGCTGACATGATAGCATCGCACATCTCCCGTTCCATCACATCCCAAAGGAGCTCTATTAGACAACACCAAACAAAAAAGTCAAGCAGCTTACCAACAGAATGGCAACAAAGTCATGTATTGTGGGAATCAAAAACACAAGAATGCTGTACCACTGCAATTTGTGGAATGTATTCTTGAACTGTTCTTAAAGTACGATGAATGATTTTGCCTGTGATGGCAACACGATGATACATATATAGTTTTGGGTGTTAAATTATTACAATGGGAAACTACTTAATCCATTTTGTCCAACAAGAATAAAGCAGTCAATTGATGAGAATTGTACTGTCATGACCTGCTCGTCCGATCCTCCTGGGTGCCACGCCCCCCTCGTTACCTCTGGTTAAGTCCCGACTGTGATCACCTGTTGCCTGTTATTTTCGGCTTGTCCTGTGTATTTAAGTCTGCGTCCGAGTTGGTTTCCCCAGATCTGTCATTGATGTTAGTTCATCGCCGTCTGTCCTGTGTTTCCCCAATAAAACCCCATATCCTGCATCCTCGCCTGCCTGCCTCGTCCTTCCCCGCTTCCTGATCTGTTAACTGTGGAGGCCATTTGAGTACAGTGAATTTATTGTCATGTTCAAGAAAGCAGTATGAGATTATATGAACTTTGTGACATGGCGTGTTATCCTGCTGAAAGTAGCCATTAGAAGCTGAGTACACTGCGGTCATAAAGGGATGGACATAGTCAGCAACAATGCTCAGGTAGGCTGTGGCGTTTAAATGTTAATCATTGAGTACTAAGGGGCCCAAAGCATGCTGAGAAAATATCCCCCACACCATTACACCAGCACCAGCAGCCTGAATTGTTGATACAAGGCGGGATGGATCCCTGCTTTCATGATGTTTACGCCAAGTACTGACTCAACTACCGAGACTCATCTTATCAGCCAACGTTTTTCCTATTTTCCATTGTCCAGTTTCAGTGAGCATGTGCCCACTGAAACCTCAGTTTTCTGTTCTTAGCCGACAGAATTGGTTCTCAGTGTGATCTTCTGCTGCTGTAGCCCATCTGCTTCAAGGTTCGACATATTGGGCATTCTGAGAAGGTCATCTGTATACCTTGGTTGTAAGAAGTGGTTATTTGACTTACTGTTGCCTTTCTATCAGCTCCAATTAGTCTGACCATTCTTCTCTGACCCCTGTCATCAACAAGGCATTTTCACCCAGAGAACTGCTGCTCACCAGATGTTTTTCTCTTTCGGCCCATTCTTTGTAAACCCCAGAGATGGTCGTGTGTGAAAATTCCAGTAGATCAGCAGTTTCTGAAATATTCATACCAGTCGATCTGGCACCAACACCACCTTTTTCCCCCATTCTGGGGTTTGATGTGAACATTAAGTACAGCTCCTGGCCTGTATAATAATAATACTAATAATAATAAAGAAGAAGAAGAAGAAGAATAGATACTTTTTTCATCCCCTCGGGGAAATTCAGGTATCTGCACAATTTTATATGTTGTGGTGCTCACATATAATTGCCTTAGATATTTGCTTCAACAAGTAGTTGAACTGGTGTACCTAATAAAGTGGCTATATATCTAAAGTGTTTATAAGATATATATATATATATATATATATATATGTGTGCAGTTTTTCATGTCATGACAAATATGTCAGCAAAATTATGTATTGACCGTACACAGCCAGGCCCCTTGTTACTTCTCTAGGTGGCCAGAGACCAGGAGGGTAAGGCAGCCTGTCGTTTAAGGGTCACGTTGAGAGGCATTCCATCTAAGACCATGCGAATGAAGAAAAAGATGGGGCGAAGGAAAGTAGAAAATAAGCCATCTACAAGGAAGGGTGATGAAGCACCTGAAAAGGTCAGGTGAACCTTCAGAAGCCCAGCTGGACATTTTGCAGTAGGTACAGCATCCGAAGAAAAGGATCAGAAACACTAGACTGCTACACTGGTGATGCTGGGATACTGGGAGGAGTTACGTGCTGCATTAAATAGATTCAGAACAGTGTATATGTAGGAGTGCTTACATCGCTCTCAAAAAAATCACACCCGAATATAAAACTATGAAGAGGAAAAACATATAACACAATGGAGTCTGTGTCATCTATGTAAATGTTATCATCACAGGACAATTTAATGCTTCTGAGCACGCCGCACACAGCTAGACAAAAGCACGACTTGCACATGCAGTGTGTTTAACGAGGACAAACGAGTCCCTGATCCCCCAAGGAGCCTCTCTCTGTATCAGAGCAACCGGCTCTCCAGCAGGTTAACATTTGAACAGCGCCTTTTCTGTACAGACACTCTCCCACAAAGCAAATATGCTCAGAGATGGAGACCAGATGGCCCTACCCAGGGCTGTGAAAGGAGTGTGTGTGTGTGTGTGTGTGTGTGTGTGTGTGTGTGTGTGTGGAGGCGGGTGGGGGGGATCGAACAAAAGGCCTCACTTTCTATCGCTGGGCTCCTCAAGATACACCTGTAATTACACACAGAGCCCAGGTAGTGCAATGCCCCCCAGTGCCCCCCTCTCCCCTACTGTGAGACAGATGGCTTCACCCTCTTTATGGGAATATGGTGTATTAAGAAGGGATTTGTTCTAACTCTGGGCTTTCAGACGGGTATAACCAAGCATGTTTCCAAGATTAATATCGTAAACGGCCTCGTTGTCAGTAGCCCTTAGCTATCAAAGGCCCATCTGTCCCGCTGGGCGTGGACCATTTCAGGACATTGGGAGTCAGGCAATCTGCTTGAGAAGCAGACTCGGCGCGGCAAACTGGCAGATTCGAGCTGACAGCAAACTGGTGCTCCTGTGGTCACCACGCTGTCTGAATAGATTCCCCTCAGCATCAGGCAGCCAGATTTCAGCAGAGACATTGACAGATCCCACTGGCAATTCATTTTTTGAACATCTTGGCAATAGACCATAAGCTTTCAAAGATACACCAGTGCCTGATCCAGTCTATACTCTAAGAGCAACAAGCAAACATAATGACAAGATATGTTTTCCAAATGTTCCAGCTTCTCTTTGCTTTAACAAGGTACTTAATCAAACCTTCCTGAGCTGATGGTATTGTGATTATCTCGTGTAACTCAACAAAAGAGTATTTGAATGGGAAAAGTGGTCATCTGCTTTTCACCACAGATGTGCAGCAGACATCTATAAATCAAAGTGTTTGGCATCAGATTGCTTTCCATATGTAGGGTTGTGAAGGTGTAGGGTTGGCTTATCCGGGTTTTGGCCCATTGCCAGTGAATGGGGATCTGAACACCTGCCTTTGGGGCAGTAAAAAGAATCAGGTAAAATAAAACGTTTTGCACCATGCACTTTATGTCGAATTTAGCTGCGTACAGGCTGTTAAAATCAGTTGGCATAATTAAATGAGTTGGTAAACAGAGAGTAGTAGGTGAAACAAACGGCGCAGGATATTGGTTTATGTGTCTGGTTAGGTCCCCGCCCCCATCCGCTATTTTCCGCCTTAATTGACCTTTGGAGCGTTGAAGGCGTAGAGCAGCCGGTGGTAATTATCGGCTGCGAACTGCTGGAAGATTACTGAAAACAACCGCTTTAGAGGAAGCGCTCCAATTCTGCAAAACAGCTCCATTGTATGCGCAGGTACAGAAATACAATTTGAGATGTCTCTCTGGATAGAAATGGGGGGAAAATCCAGCCTTGGCAGCTGGTTTTGCTTCCGCAACAAAAGGTGCATTAAAGCCGTTTTGGAAGGAGAATCTAAAAACCCGTCCTTTATGCATAAGGAGAACTGTAGGGGGATGTGGCTCATACACCTATGCACAGGCAGCGTTTTTTGTTTCTTTTTTATGTAAATTTGGTAACCAGTTTTAATGTAGTGTCATATAAAAATTTGAGTTATATATAAATATGAGTTATAAACCCGTCATACAAATGCAAATTGACAAACTGAACCCCCAGCCCCTTTAATTGTCTTATAAAATTAATATTTTGGCTATTGTGCTGGGCACATAAATGTGGATATAGCATTAATTTTGTAGATTTATATATAGGCTACGTCTTTTATAAAAATACTTTTTGAGAAATGCCATTGAACCGAGTATTTTGGTCTTTGATACTATTACCATCATCTGTATGAAATCTAGGCCTATAAATTTTATTTCGTTAGCTAAAAAAGTATAAAATGTTGGCTTGGATTTTGGTGGTCTCTCAGCAGAGATTAAGAAAGCCATTTCTTTGTTCATTGTATTTGGGGAAAGAGTTGCCGATGGTGCTGAACGGACAGCGCTGCAGAGACATCCGTGAGATCCAGACCTCCCACTTGGCAACGTAAGTTTGCATAGAAATAATCTATTTCCTTCTTATTCAAGTCTGTGCCATTATCTAGTTGTGTTTGATGGGTTTCAAGATACCATTATAATTAAAAAATATATTTAACACCCGCAGATTATTTTTGCTTTTTTGTGTTCCTTATTAAAGACAAAAAGTTTTTGTAAATATTCAGTTTATAAATTATTCCAAGCTTAACATTGAGTATTTTGTATCGGAAAAAAGGAAAACCCCAGTGAGAGAATAAGGAAATAGCTTTCAGCACGCGGCATGAGACGGTCTGCTGATTCCCAGACCAGCTTCTCCGGGCGCTGTTCCTTAATGGTTAATGAATAGGTGTCACCTGTTTCTTCACGCACTGACAGAGAGGGTTCACACGGGGCTCAGGGGGACACTGCCAATTCACAGAGCCTTGCCAAAGCCGAGGGTCATTGCTCGCCTCTCTTCAGAAAATGTGCAACCTGCCCGCAAAATCTGTACTCAACACTGCTTGCACGTTTCAGTGACATTAGACCCAGTCATTTTAAGAAGATGAACGCTAAATATGACGTTCATGAGGCTATGTTTACTTCACATGTGCCACCTGCATATCATCAGTGACCATTGAAATTGTTTAATTGGGTTCTACTTCATTGTTCTACACCAATGCAAGGCAACCGTCACCAACGAGCTACTCCCAGCATTTCCAGTAACAAACATCCCAGATTACACCAGACATCTCACGTTCATGTCTTAGGCCTTAGGCAAGAAGAGATTGATTTGAATATTGTGTGACCTCGCTTATTGATAGCTGCCAGCAGTTAGTTCCGCATACCCTGAAAAAAGCTCAGATTGACACTATTTTACTTTAAACTCTTTATTAGTGCTTCCAACAAGTGAAATATATCGTACTTTTATTATTATTATTACTACAGTAAAAGTCGATATTATTACACAATAAAAATACAGTTTAAGTTAATGTGTTGTTGCAGATGTTATTTAGTTTCAATAGAAACATACCCATGCAGACACAGCAGCATCCCCCTGAACTGGAATGTTCTTCCTTGATGGAAAATATCTAGCTATTGTCCTACATTATCAACGTACAACAGCAATAACATAGTTACATATATAATGCCCGTACAATCTTGTTGATGGTTGCTGTCATGGTGAAATTGTTAGAGAAATGATAAGGAATCCTGGTTAATTAGGATTTGGGGCAATGAGGGCAGTGATGACGTATGCTGATGGAGAGACTTGCACTGCCATGCTGTCCAATGGACAGAGCATGGTGACCTTCAGAGGTTATTCTATTACCCAACAGCAGGGGTCTCCAGTCTTCTGCGCAATATACCCTTCCTGTTATGTGTAACACTGAACAACATTTATCATGAATAAACTTTCAAACATTTATCCATTTCCTGTATCCACTTATTTTATTCAGGGTTGTGAGGGTCCAGAGCCAATGGCTGAAAGGCAGGGAATAATCCAGGATGGGGTGCCAACCCATGGCAGGGCACAGTCACACACACCATCCACTCACACACCATCCACACACATGCACACCTACGGGCAATTTGGTAAATCCAATTCACCTCAGCATGTATTTAGACTGTGGGGGCAAAACCGGAGTACCGGATTGGTGACTTTTATGAACATTTTTTGAATTTGTTTGTTTATATATCTATTTTTTTATGGAATTATTATTATGACGCAGTAGGCTGTGGCTTTGTGTTGCTGATGGAGTGTGTGGCTTTCCTCAGCATACCTCAGCTTCCACATGCAGTCCAAAAGTATGCAGTTAGATGGATCTGTGTGTCAAAATTGGCAAAATGTCTGATGAATGGGCATGTGCCCTGTGATGGGCTGCCATCCCATCCAGGGTGTCCCCTGCCTCATGCCCTGTGCTGCCTGGGACAGGCTCCAGTGACTCACTCTGACACTGTGCTGGATATGTGGTTATGGGAGTAACTGCACTACAGGAATGCTAGAGTGAGGAGTTGCCCTTGCATTCTTTGGCCTGGACACCTGCTGAGAGGAATCACACCTACAGAAAGGAGTATCTTGGGCTCGTTATTCCTCTATTAGGGTACAAATTGGCCATGAATGGTAAAATTCTGGGGCTGATACCAGACTGTAATGTCTAATGGCCTGTTTCTGGTATAGGAACGCTGTAAAAACAGCAGTATTTTGCAACGTTACTAAACTAGCAGGGAAACAAAAAAAGAATTTACCTTTTGGTCATATGAAATTGCTGTGTTCATGGGGCTTAGAAATATAAGCTCATCCATTCTGCTTAAGGATATACACTAATCAGACACAACATTAACATTAAACCACTGACAGGTGAAGTGAATACTCATTATAGTGGCACCTGTCCAAGGTTATGCGTTACACAAGTGAACAATCAGTTCTTGAAGTTCATGTGCTGAAAGCAGGAAAAATAGGCAAGCATATGGATCTGAGAGACTGACAAGGGCCAAATTGTGATGGATAAATGACTTAGAGCCTCTCTAAATCGGTAGGTCTCATATGATGTTTCCAATATACAGTGGTCAGTACCTACCAAAAGTGGTATAAGGAAGGCCAACTGGTGAACTGGCAATGGGGTTTTGGGTGGCCAAGGCTCAGTAATGTGCATGGAGAGCAAAGACTAGCCTGTCTGCTCTGACCCCACAGGAGAGCTACTGCAGCTCAAATTGCTGAAAAAGGTAATGCTGGCTGTCTTTGAAAGGTGTCAGAACACACAATGCATCACAGCTTACTGTGTATGGGGCTGTGTAGCCGAATGAGAGTCCCCATACTGACCCCTGAACACCGCCAAAAGCACCTTCAATGGGCACATGAACGTCAAAACTAGATCATGAAGCACTGAAAGAAGGTGGCCTGGTCAGATGAGTCATGTTTTCTGTTACATCATGTGGATGGCTGGGTGCCTGTGCATTGTTTACCTGGGAAAGAGATGGCACCAAGATGCACTATGGGAAGAAGGCAAGCCATGTGGATGTTGTTTTGACACATACCACCTACCTAGACATTGTTGCAGACCAAATACACCCCTTCATAGTAACAGCATTCCCTGATAGCAGTGGCCTCTTTTAGCAGGGTAATGGACCCTGCCACCCTACAAAAATTGTTCAGGAATAGTGAAAAATATAGGAATATGAAAAAGAGTTCAAGGTGACTTGGCCTGCAAATTCCCCCGATCTCAATCTGATCAAGCATTTGTGGGATGTACTGACCAAACAAGTCTGATCCATGGAGGCCCACCTCTCAACTTACTGGGCTTAAAGGATCTGCTGCTAACATCTTGGTGCTAGATACCACATATGACAAGAGGGACCTGTGCTATATTAGGCTGGTAGTTGTACTGTAATGTTATGGCAAATCGGTGAATACTGACAATCTGAAATAGACCTGTGCAACAGTCATATGCAGAGGTAATGTTTAAAGCTATTTATCTGGGTAATAAATAAATAAATAAATAAATAAAAAACAGAAGTTTACATTAGAGCATACTGTATGTAAATTAACAGTAACAGTAAAGAGTAAACAAACATTTCTTCTGGTCTCTAAAAAGTCATTGATATCTTGTTGGATGTCTAGATGAACATCACTTCAATGCCCAAACCTCTTCTCAGGGGCAGCCTAGCCGTTCCATGTTCCATTTGTTACATTTCACAACCAGCTCACTTACTCACTTAATTAATTAATATCAAGATCATTCAAATATTATTTTCTTTGACTGTCCTCTACACAGTACTGTGTGTGTGTATACACATATGCACACAGATATGATGTTTTATATATAAAAACATATATGAACATATATGTTAACATACGTTGCTCAAAAAAATTAAAAGAACACTTTTTCATCAGAGTATAGCTTCAAGTCACTTAAACTTCTGGAACATTGATCTGGGGTGCATTTCTCGAAACTACGTTAGCAACTTCCTTCGTTCGAACTATGTAAGTATGACGCAGGTGTTTCTCGAAACCATAGTTCGAACGAACGTTCGCAACCACTGTCGTTAAGTTGTGTAGTTCGAACTACAGCTCGCGAGCTGTAGTTAGAAGCGTGGTTCCATGTAAATTCGTCAACGAAGGTGGAAAATGCAGTTTAATCAGAGGTGGACATTTCAGGTCCAGAAAGTAAAAATCCAAACCAGTATTTTGTTTCAACCAACTAATTGCATAATCTGTGACTGTGACTCTTTATGTTCAATTGGTTGGTTGAAAGAAAATCCTGGTTGGGATTTTTTACTTTCTGGACCTGAAATGTCCACCTCTGAGTTTAATAAGGGTATAGTCACCGTGTAAGTAAGAAATTTAATAATCTTTAATACATAATAAGGAACAATTTATCTCTACGATCACATATAATGTGAAGTTGTCAGAAAATGTAGTTTGAAATGTAATTGTTGCGTGGGTCTCTGGTCAAAAGTACGGTAACTGTCTAGTGAGCACAGGGGTGACTAATTTTGTTCATAAAGGGCCGTTAGGCATGTAGCTTTTCGCTGCAACTCTGTGCTTAGAGTAGAACGTAGAGGACCGATCGACTGAAGAGTTTGCACAACTGGGTTTGAGCAACTGATCGAACTGTTATCCCAAAGAAACCTGCAAACACACCGGCCCTTTCTGGATATGATAACACACCCCTGTAGTGGCATATGCAGTCAGTGTGTATTGCTTGGCAGGGGCGCCGCTAAGGGGGGGAAAGTTGGGACAATTCTAAGGGCCCACGCCCTTTAGGGGCCCCCAGAGATCTGTATGTTTTGAGCGGAATGGGTATTTTGTCATAGGGCCCAAAATTGCTAGCGGCACCCCTGTTGCTTAGTGAAGGATGTTGTGTACCCTATGGTCATTGTGCCATATGGTACACTTCGCCATATATAGCAAAAAAGAGAGAGAGAATAAAACATTAATAAAATAAAAAGAAAATAATGAAGCCCCAAAATAATAATAATAATAATAATAAATCATTATCCCTTGTATGTGTACATAAGTGTATTTGCAGCCCTATGCAGACCATTGGGTGTCGTGCAGTTTCTTCATAACACACATAACTTCAGACTCAGAGGGACAACAGTTGCCTTAGTAAAGAGTACAGCCCTTTGATGAAGTACTCCTTATTCACTGACAGCTGTCACTGCCATAATGGAACAGTAGAATGACACTACAGCGGTCAGATACGAATCCATGCCTTTGTACACGGGAAAAGACTTCTGTGATGTTTGGATA
>JAODKF010000056.1:849443-869502 GCA_026779585.1 Mormyrus proboscirostris | reverse complement strand
AATTTCAAAATATAAAAACTAATAAAAACTAGTAAATCTGCCTCTAAAAACTAATTAAAACTAACTGAATTTGAAAAGAAAAAGTCAAAACGAAATAAAAACTAAAACTAATGAAAAACTATTATAACCTTGGACCAGAGCCCTTTTTCTGATGGTTCAGGCTCCAGTTTGTTCTGTGTGATCCCTGGACATTCCCAAGCCAACTGGGCAATTCTGTTCCTCCAGGGTGTCTTGGATTTTCCCTGAGACTCCCTCCCAATAGGACATACTTGTTACAGTACAGTAATTCTACAGTCCTTAAGGGGTTTGCATGCCTCAGTGATCCCCAGAGCTCTGTCATCTGGAGGCTGAGCTCCCAGTAGGGGCCTCCCTTGTCAAACAGGTCAGTGGGGAGAAGCCAGACCATCCACAATCCAACAAAACACCCCATGAAAATGACCAATTAAAACCGGAGTACCAGTTTACTGGAACTCAACCCTGGAGGCAGACCTGGGGATGGCGTTTGCTGGAGAATACATGGTGAGTGAGTACCGATGTAACTTGGTCGGAGTCAGTCTGATACGTGGCGCCATCTTGCCATCTCACCACCCACAAGGTGGTGAGTGGGCATCCAGTGCAGTGCCATTTGGGCAGCAGCCATAAGTGCAAAGAAGCTGGATGGATCAGAATAGGGTAAAAGATTGTCATGTTTTAGCCCATAAATAAATATTAGACTGTATATCTATCTTACACGGAAGCAACAATAATGACAATCATAATTAATAACTATAATTGTTACTTATTGCGTTGATTTGATTAAATCAGTGGTTCTCAATTCCGTTCCTGGCGCCCCCCTGTCAGAATGTTTTCGTTCCAACCCTACCTTAATAGGCTAAAGCTGGCCACAGGACTGAGGCGGCATGCGCTGCGTGCGCCCCGTTCAAAAAAAAAGCGGTGTCCGCTCAACGTGCTGTGCTCGCGCGCGGCTTCTGCGGAAAGAGTAGGCGTGGTTTTCAAAACTCTCTCCTGTAATTTCGACGATGTATATTTCGCATTCAAAAGATTCTACGCTTGTGTGATATATTGTCCGTGTCTGAGTTCCCATTACTATAGGTTTTCCCTCTATTTCGATTTCGGTGCCTTGTTTCTATTGATCGCGCGACAATGCGTCACAGCGCTCAGCGGTCAAAGTTCAACAAAGTTCATTTTTGACCGCAGAGCTCGCGCAAGCTCCGCGATCGTCCGCTCCTTCCGTGTGCCACGCCCCCTCATTAACCTCGTGTGGAATCCCAGTGTGATCACCTGTTTCTGGTTGTTGTCATTAGTCCTCTGTATTTAGTGCGTTTCAGTTTGTTTTTCCGGTCCGGTCATTGTATTGTCCGTCTGCATTTTGCCTGCCTTACCTGTAATTAAACCTCTTTATAAAGCTCTGTTTTCCTCTGACACTATGATCCATCCGAGAACCCGGAAGCCCAGCTTAATATATAGCCCTTCCCTGTCATTTTTTGGTTAATAAAGTATCTTGGACCTGAGACCCCCAAGCTGGTAAAACATTCTTACAAATGATTGAAATCAATTCAAATTTTTCATGTTATGCCTGGGCCTGGGTACAATGATATAGCTGTCTAAACGCTAAAGAAGGGACAGAGCAAAAAGGCAAGCAATGTAATTAGAGAAAATGTATTACAGTGATGCTACCTTGAAATGTAATCAAAGTAATACAGTAAAATATAAAATACACATAGTAGCACGTTCTGATCAGAAAGTTACAGTCAAGTGATATTCACTTTTAATTTTAAAAATCAAGAAATTAAGACTTAATTTCATTTTACTTTAGCCGAAACAGCGTCTTTCTCCTTACTGTAATTTGTAACCTGCCCTATGTTTGTATGGGGAGGGGGGTGCGTGAAATATGGGAAATATATCCACTAGATGGCAGCACAACACAGATTTTTACACAAAGCTTTTCTCATGCCATTGTTCAAAATGTTTGTTTACTTACCATTGTACGAGGGCAATTACATAGGAGCCATTCATTTTGGCATTTTCGATCTGGCTCTCCTATGAAACAAAAATGCATGCAAGTGAGAAAGTGAAGCCTGAGAGCCACTTTTCCAGCATCCATGGAGCAGTTATTAGAACTAAAGACCTTTCTCAAGGGCCCAACAGTGTTATGACCACTCTGACAGCCATAGGACTCAAAACAGCGACTTTATGGACAGAGGTGCAGAGCCACACACCACCCCCACTTCTGCAGTACTGGAACACAAGTCAAGGTTGAAGGCCATGTGTCAGCTGAGGCCTAAGCACCACTGCCCAGCTCAGTGTGTACTGACTAGGTTATAAAACATAGAGGGTGCCCTGACTGATTGCTAAGGCTGATGCCATCAGACGTCTTTGGGGGATCTTGGTGGCATTAAAAGAAGATCTATTTGGACCAGGCCTATATTTATCTTGCATGTTACTATCCAAAGTAAAAATGAGTAAGAATGCATGTTCTCCAGGGTGCGGCTCTTGTCTGGTCATTTACAGGGAGGTTTTCACTGTGTCTCAAGATGTCTACACCCCAAACCAATCTACAATCTACACCACAAACCAGGGATCTAGTTCCCTGGGTCTGAAATTTTCCCTGATCGTCTTCTAACTAACAGAAAATGGAGAAGTAGAAGAGTCAGATTGGCTATTCATCACAAAAATCACAGTCTGCTTTTCTTGTTATCAAGGAATCCTCTGACACATCAGAAAGTTTGTGTGAGCATCACCACCAAGCTTAATGATGTGTGGTTCTGTCGGTTCTGTATTTGTACAGAAAGTTCTAGGTTTGTTCCTTGAACTAGTCCATTCAAATCAGAAACAGTGTGTGGATCAGTGATTTAGCGTCTGGTGTCTATTTTTGGAAGGTTGCCAGTGTAAATCCTATGGTTGGCAGACTGATGCAGCAGCTGGGGGGTTGATAAAGGCCCTTAACCCCCCAGCTCTAGAGGTGCTGGACCCCAAACTTGGTCTTTTTTCTGTGTGTTTCTTGGAGATGGGGTAAGTAGAAAAACAGTTTCCCCAAGAGGATGAATGAAGTATTTCTATTCTCTTTCTCACATATGGTTGCCTAGCCACCCCTCAAGAGCAGCCAGACCATAATGCTTTATGTGGCCATATTGAGTGATCAAGGGGCCTCATTCACCTCACACCTCCTGCACATGCATTAGCAGGACTCTGAAAGTGATGATCACACCTTATGTGGGAGAGCGTTTTTCCATGAATACCTTCCTGTAACACTGAATTTATATTCAAAGTTGTGCAATTCAGCCTTCAGAGATAGAGAAAGTCAACCTTTAGACCAGTGGTTTATTTTTAACTACAGATAAACACGTTAAGGATCACACAGAAAACATCGTGTAGGCCAGTATAATTTGTACATTATGGTAAGTAAATTGTTTTTTAGGATGATTTCTCACCGAAAAATACTTGTATTAAGAAGAAATAAGACGTGTTTTCTTGCAGACATTTAAAAGTGCTTTTGTGCCTATTTATGATCAGTGTTAGACACTTAATAATGCAGAGTGATTTTAATTTTAATTTCACAATCTCATGATAAAATACTAGTGTATGCTGTAAAAAGATTTCATTAATCTTAATTTACATTTCAGTTGTCAAGTCTGAATATGCCTGAAGCATCTGATCATTCCATAACAGTATTAGAGGGTAGAGGTTTATAGAGTTTTTTCACCGTTTTATATTTGCTTTAAAAAAGCATTTGAATCTTTTTCGATTTTAACTGAGGTATTTAAGTTTTTCTCATTTTTGTTCCGCTACCCTAACCAGGATAAGCGGTTGGAAAAAACAGGTAGATGCATTTTAATAGTACCGTCTGAATTTGCCTGAAACTTGAAGAGCTGTACTTTTTTGCCACCAGAGGTCGGTAGAGTGCCATTCAGAGAGCATTCAGATACCTTGAGAGGCTGGACACGTGTCAAAGTCGCCCATTAAACTAGCATTACATCCACGGTTTCAATACTGATGTCAGGATGCAACAGAGCACCTAGGTTTGTTCCAACTGACTTCTTAATTAATTAGCCATAACTGTTGTGTTTTACCTTTCTTTCTGACCTTTATTTACAGAGGTTGAAAGTTCAGGTTCAGAAAGTACAAATCCAGACCAAGATTTTGTTCCAGCCAACCAGTTGAGTACTCTGTGACTGTGACTCCTTATACTCAGCTCATTGGCAAACTTTATTGTTACAAACTTTATTGTGGGGACCCGTCTCTTCTCGACAAATTAAACATGGGGGGGGGGTTCTTCAGGGCCAAATCCAAGAATCACCTCTGACCCAAAGACTCGAAGGCTTCCCTAGGGTTTTGGGCAGAAGGTAGAATATTTTAACGCATTCTCCAACTGGGGATATAATTTTAAAAAAATCACAGATACACAATGCCAGCTTTTTGATAAACTTTATTTATTAAAGTCCAAGGGAAGGGGGAATTCACATGCTGAATACATTTGTTCACTTCACCCATGCCATGTTTTTAATAAGTACATCAACAAATAAAAGTATTCACTGATGAGCTATTCTCGTAGCCCCATACATAGCAGGGCTCCTTGCACTGGCCATCATAACATATCACTCTCGTGACCATCACCAAAATGATCTGCCATCTGTGCTACAGTAGCCCTTCTGTCGGTTTGTATCAGACAGGAGAGCCTTCATTCACATCCTGCATCGATGAGTCTTGGCCACCGAACATTGTCAGCGGTTCATCCCTCCTCAGAAGGCTCTCAGTAGGTTCTCACCATGGCTGACCATGAGCTCCCCACAAACCTTGCCATTCCAGAGATGCTCTGACCCAGTCATCTAGCCATAACGATTTGGCCCTTATCAAACTCACTCAACATTACTCCTGCCTGTTTTTTCTGCATTCAACATGTTGACTATAGTATGTTGACTATAGTACCGAATGTTAGCTTACCATCTACTACATCCTAAACCTAGATATCTGCCATTTTTTTGAGATAGTGGACATTATTCACTTCATTTGGAACTGAACATAATATTTTTGCCCATGAAAAATGTACCTAGAACGTAATGCCAAACCACATCCTCAGATGGTACCCTTTTTGTGATCTGACTTCATTGTGTTTTGCTCTTTATCTCCCAAATGTGATATGTTTTACTTTTTTTTTCATATTTGCTCCTCCGTGCCATCTGTGTCATGGTTAGGGTAAGGCTTACAGACAAGAACCTTAACAGATCTGGCTTTTCGGAAACACACTGCTCATACACCTTGGCTGAGGCTGATTTCTGGTCAGATGGTTTAAGAAGCATGATTACTTATATTTCCTAGCGGTGGGGGAGTAAGATAATCAGCCAGTGTAGGAATGAGGAGCCCCAGGCCTCAAACATTACACCTATATGGGCCGAGGAGAGAACTCTTATCTGAAAGCTTTTCTGTGGGGCCTCTGCAGATTTAGTTTCTATGAATAAATAAGTAGATAATGACCCAGTTTCTGGAATGAATATGTAGGTATCGACCCAATTCAGTGGAGTACAAAGTGTGCCTCCATGTACTGCTATGTTTAAGATCCCTGAAACATTCTAATACAGATTAGCTATCTTTAGCTCTTAGTCGGATTCCAATTGATTCTATCAACTGACACTCAATCAGCAAACCGGAAAATGTTTAATTAAAATGTCTTTGCTTCAAGTGGATTATTTAAGATTCAACATAAGCCTTTGAATAAGAATCTTCAAGTCTAGCCAACTTGAAATACATATTCTACCAGCCAAGGTCCATTGAAATGAATTCACTTGGATAACATTTACATAATTGATGTCATCATAAAGGAGCTTTAAACTTTTTGCTTTGCAATACTGAGTAAAACTTTCATTCGACTGACAGTCACACGGGCCTCCAATCAAAACTTCCTGCTGCCACACCCAATTAGACCATGCCTCACCTCTCCTGAATTTTTGCTATACCTGTTACACATATGCACTTAAACCAAGTGCAATATATGGCCTTCTCTGAAGGTAAATCTTCATGAAGTATCCAGCCAGCTAATCGACAGGCTTTCAATTGTTTTCTGGTGGATTCTGTGCTCTTGTTTCTGACTTTGTTTGCTGAATATGATTTGATCATGGTATTTATATTGTACTGGATTAACTTATGAACTTGGCTTGCATTTTGGCGTTGATTCTTAGATTACATTTTGGCATTTGTTATTCCTTGTTCGTAGCCATTAAACCTGCTTGCTCTGAACTTTTTCATTACAAGAACTCTCAAAATTATTGCAAAAACATGCTTCTTGGCGATGCTTTCACTTTGTAAATCATCTCCATCCTTCTTCCATAACCATGTATCAGTATCTGATCGCAGTAGGCCTATAGAAGGATTTCCCAATACCGGTCCTGACGGGCCAGAACCCAACACAATTTGCAGAAAATCTTTCTGCATGCACACCTTAATAAGCTAATTAGCAGGTTTAGTAGATTTGTCTGAACAGGGATATCTGCAAAGGTGTCGGATTCTGGTCCTCCAGGATTGGAACTGGGGAACCCTGGGCCTAGCCAAGATTGCACAGTGCACGGGTATCGGATGCCAGATCATGGGATGGGATGCTAGATCATAGTGGGCATCACACAGTGATTTAGAGACACCAACTTGGATCACTTGTTAAATCACCAATGGCAATAATGATCTAGTAACAACAATGGTACTACTTCCACTTTTCTGGAAATGAGATTTCAACATTGCTAAAACTGTACCCCAACTAGAAAATGGCCTTCTCAATGTAAATGTTTTTAGCATTTATTGACTGATACAGTATCATTAGTGATAAGAGAAAAGGGTTTGTGTTTATACAAATTCCCTCCTAGTGTCATCACACAGGCTCTATAAAGAACTATAGTTCAGCTACAATCGGTTTCAAATGCATGCTGTTAGTTATGTTCCTTTGAGATGAGCATGAGAGTGAGTCAGGATGACAAAAGGGCACTCTGAAGGCTAATTAAAGATGAATGGGATTTGTTAATTAATAAAGGAAAATTAGATCATTAAAATCAGTTACAGCCCTGAAGAAATCCCGGGTAGACTAAATTATTGCTAATTTCCTTAAATTCTCAGTGCTTAATTGGATAATGAATTATGCAAAAGACTTTGTATCAAGCATACACACGTAATGTCACACAAATTACGTGATCATAATGTTATAAACCATATAAAATACTTTTTAACAATTAAAATACAATTTTAAGTGCCTGTGCTTTGTGTTTATGTGCAATCTACAATTCATGGATAAAGTTTCATTTTGGCAGGGCAGAAGTTCAAATCTGATGAATAAAGACAAATTAAGACATCTTGTCGCATTCATGAGTACAATGTTGGCTCTTTGGGCGGTTTGCATGTTCTCCCTGTGTTGCATGGGTTTCTTCCAGGTTCTTCCAAAGACATGCATCTGTAGTGCGCCCGTAGTGCATCCGTAGTATGCCCATAATGTGCCCGTAGTGTGCCCTGTGCTTGTTTTCGGGATATTCCCCAGACAGTGGTTTTGAAGGGGCATGAATATTCTGGCAGATTCATGGGGCCCAGTATTTCACAGAGGTTCTTCGAAACAAAGCTGACATTTTGTAAGGGGGCCCATAATTTCTAGACGCACAGCCCTGATCCCAGTCTATGCAGTGTGGGAGTATGGGGCAGGCTCCAAGCTCCCTAGATGGATTCTTTATGCACTAAATTAATATATCAATTAATCTTCTAACTGCTTGTCCTAGTTGAGGTCCAGGGGTGTATTAATACATTTATTGTACATTTATTTTAAGAAAAGAAGGAAATTACTTTAATCACTTGAATAATTGTCTCCTATAAATTTAACGCAAAAAGTCCCACTTAGTGATATGTATCCATAATTGACATGTTTTGTCTTTAGCCAATGCTAATATTCAAAACTCATTCTTTCTTCAGGAATTTTACTTTGTCTTATTATAATTGACAGTAATACAGTACATCCCATAATAATGCTTAACTATATGCCATTTCTACTTTGCATGTGGTGCACTAGGAGGAGCTTACAGTTATACTGACAGATCCAGTCCTGGTCAGGATCAGGGGCTCTGGAGCCTGTCCCAAGCCGTACAGGGCACCAGGGCAGTGGGGGGGGGGCGGGGGCTGCACCCTGCAGGGGATGACAGACAGCAGCATCAATATTTAATATAAATACCTTGCAACTAATAGCAGATAATTTATGCTAAAGCTAACTGGACTCTTTAAGTAAGCAGGGCTGGACTGGCCATCTGAAATGCTGGCTGATGGCAGAAACATCAACACAGAAATAATAAAATATGTCTGGCCAGGTTTGAACTGTAATACTTACTTGGTATTCTGATAATCATTTTATGCTGTTAATTAACTACATGTACTGTAAACATGGTGCTAATGGGGGAAATGCTATAAATGTGCCATAAATGGTCTATGAAAATGATTTTGCAGATGGACAGAGGGCAGGAATAAAAACTCAGGCACATTATTCATGTTTCTTCACACCAGTAGCATGTATCTGAATGTTTTCATTGATAGTCTTTGTTCTCCATAAATATCTTGTCGTTATCATGATCTCATCTTGAATAATTAAGGCTCATTACTTAAGTACCCTGTGTTAGCTATGTTAGCATCCATCCTTTGCATTATTTATTGTTGTCCGATGTCTGTGGTTGTAGCACAGACACGTGCAGATGAAAATGTAAAAAAGACACAGTAATCTATTCAGAACAGTTGATTGTGGTTATAATTTAAACTGCTCTAAATGGTAATTGCCAGTTCACTTCCAAAGGGTTGCTCATATAATATTTTCTAAATATAAGAATAATGAAAGGAACAACTAATGTGCTTTATTGGATTTTTCACTTAACCAATAATGTTGAAACTGCTACTCTTAATTGCTATTCTGTGAGTATACTATTGTCGTTTCCTGAAATATTTTGTTTGCCTGATCTTTCCCTCCTCTAGTGTTAGTAAACAGAAGAAGGGGTTTCAAGTTCAGGGTAAACGGCAGGGAAAGATAGAGAGGCAAGAAACTGCAGCATGCATTTAAAAGACAAGCGGCAACACAGTGTGGTCCTATCACATCCATGCGGCATCATGCCAAACGGGCGGAAACAAAGGACTTGTCAGGGCACCTGGGGGCGACTGTATATGTCTGTGCATTTGTGTTCTTCCTGGAAAGGTGGACTTATAGAGTGTAAGGGGGACAACTGAGCCTGTCTTGTATTGAGAGCTGCAGGTGGTCCCACAAGAATGAACAGAAGATAATCTGTTTAACTGAAGCCCCTCCCGGGCCTCGGTTATTGATTGGTGCAGGGGTCTGCCTCTATATCACTGGGGTTAGTTGCTGTTTGCTGGGAGGGAGCCGTGGCAAAGCGCCAGGGGGGCAAAAGCGGCTGGGGCGCCACATTCACCGAGGGGACCCTCTGGGAGTCCCTAGCAGGTCGTGGGGTCGGCCTCCTGTTTAGTTAGCAGTAATGATCTTGTTAGTAGCCTGAATGGGCTGGTGTCTGCTTTCACCCAGAGCGTTGAGCGTGCGGTCCCCGCTCGTCCCCTGCATCGCCGGCCTCCATGCAGCACATGAACCGTGATTAATGGACTTCCAGGGCCTAATAACTCGCCAAGAGAAGGGGGGGGGGGGGACTGGGAACAATTACTGTGCCGGGGAGCTGGAGGTGGCCGTCAGCTTAGCCAGCTGCTTTGAGAGGTGGGGCTTTGACCGCAGCCGCCAATCAATGCCACAGCTGTCAACTGGCACAGACCACACCAGGCCTTTTCCGCGAATGTTTGTAAATGTAAGGGTTATAAAGGGTTCAGTCGGGGAGGGGGGCAGGAGAGTGCCATTGAGAGATTAAAGAGCAGTAGAAAGGGAGAGAGGACCTTCAAGGGAATGGGTAACCCTCTGCCACACAAACACAAATGAGAAAAGAATTGTTTCTGCATTTGATTCATCTCAGGATGTTCTAAGCATTCTCTGATTACTCTGATTACTGCGCTGTGTGGTCTCCTCACGTATCTGTGTAGCGTTAGAGTTGCAACTTTATTTTACGTGCTAAGAATTAAAGGATTCTCCTCAAGCAAGATACCTTATCGCTGCACAATGCGCTGCTCTAAATACACACATCTAAAAGTTTTTACACTTAAATATGGGTAAATATGATTCGTGCATGGTGTGAGTCAGCTCCGAAACACTAGGGGCGGATTTACCAGCATGATGCAAATGTGCTCACGCGGTGAAATGGTGCACAGTAATAGGAGGCTATCTTAAAAATAATGTTGCAAATGACATCCACTGGCCTAAGCTCTTATATGAGGAAAATGCCGGGTAGTGACTAGTTCATAACACCAGGCTATAAAAATCTTCCTCCCCTTCATTGTCATCCAGAGCATGTGGCACACAGTGACTGTGTTTCTGTCAGCTACACATAACCTGTTTGATTAAATTTGACTATTAAGTACTATTGAATAATACAATTGAATTTATTGTTTCAAGATGTATTTAAGGGAGCCTTTGCTCGGGGTTAACTGATGAATGATTGCTTCATTTTTATCCATCCAGCCATGTATCTTTTAACTATCTTTCAATTCAGGGCTGGGTCATACCCTGGAATCCCCAGTCCATTGCAGGGTGCATTGTGCCATCACTATCATGCAGTATTTAGAATAGTGTGTGTATGTATGTGCCCTGTGATGAACTAGCATCCTGTCTAGGATCCCTGAACCCTGACCAGGGTAGGCAGTCAGAAGACAGATGAATTATAATATAATATAATTATTAATAGCAAGATCTGTTAAAATAATGTTTGTTCCCAAAACAAGCACTATTATTATAGGCTGCTGATCACACCTTGACCTATAACATTTGTTCTTCGCCTTCTTTCCATCCTTTTCACTCCATTATCATGCACAGGCTTCTGGGCCCTCCGCACTCAGCATCCATGCCTTGCGTCTAGGCCCAGGGCAGGAGATCCTCAGCTCCTTGGTCTCATTTGTGGAGGAGAGAAGGATGAAGGCCCCGTTCATCCTTACATGTGTGGGCAGCGTTACCAAGGCGACGCTCCGTTTGGCAAATGCCAGTGCAAGGAACACCAATGAGGTAGAGCTAGGACAATCTGGCACAAGAGTCCACACTGAGGTTTCCCATCAATAATGTTGGCCATTTTGTTGATGCTGGTATCGCTGTTGCTAAGACGTATTCTTTCTTAGTCATTGATGCAAGACACAGATCACCAGACTGACCTAGAAACTTCAAGAAAATAGCAATAAACCTGAGAAACCGCTTGTGTCTTATGCTCTGGCTTAGACTCTTTTATAGCATCTGCTATTGCCTGCAAGCTTTGTGTCTTCCCTTCTTATTTATTTGTGTTGGGCGGCCACCTCAGTTGAGATTTTGGAAATTATTCTAGTCACTCTGTTAGCAGCTACTTTTGGTTCCACTCGTACCTTAGGGTTTTATTAATTTTAATGTGGTTCAGTATTTCCTTTTCTTCAGCTGTCCAACAAAAACCGCATTACTGTGAAAGAACTTGGCAGCCTTGTATGATTCAAAGTATTCAGCGACCAGTAAAACATGATTTAATATTGGGACCCAAGAGGCATGAATGGCAAGTAGAAAAATGGAAGCGTTGTCATGCAGTTGCTAGGTAGCAAGGTCAAGCCTTTCTGAAATCTACCCTGCTGTTAGGGTTTAGATTTACCACTAGGTCTGTGTGTGGACAAAAACGTCTGGTTTTTGTGAGAATAAAACAAACTATTGTTTAGCCTGATTAGTCTACAGCAGTGATGTCACTGCTTGAATTAGCATTATATTTCTTGCCTTTGTTGTGAATAAATTATAATAATAGTCACTCAATGAAAATGATCCGTTACATGTTTTGGTGGTTCGCTGCACCCTAGATCCTAAAAGCTTAAGAACAAAAGTCAAAATCGTCTTGTATTTCAAACATTTCCACAAAAATCAGTCACAAGAGCAATTTAATTTTAATTTAATTTCAATAAAATTTTTATTTAAATTACAATATTTTGATAGAAACCTTTTAATTGCCTCACATTTCGATAAATTGTAGCCCTTTCAATAATAAATAAAGGAATAAACACCAAGCTCATTTTATCATGCATTTAGGTGATCCACCTGGAGGGTCCCTTCGAGATCGTCTCTCTGGTCGGCACTCTGAACAAGGAGGCCCACCTGCACATCTGCCTGGCAGACAGAACGGGAGCCACTGTGGGTGGCCACGTGCTGGGGGACCTGCAGGTCTTCACCACGGCAGAGATCGTCCTGGGCGAGGCAGCCGACCTGCAGTTCAGCCGGGAGATGGACGACCGCACCGGCTTTCTGGAGCTTGTGGTCACGTCCTGCATGGACCGGGCCTGAGCATCTCTCTTGGTGTCCCATGGAGCGGAGTGGGTAAACTGAGTGACCTTTTCACTGCCTGCCTGTTGTCTGACTTTTGTTATTTTGATTGTCCTTCTATGATTTGTCTCCTGAAAGGGTTTATCATTCACAAGCACTTGTTAGAAGCACATGTTAGAAGCTGTTTAATTAAAATGGCGTGTATTTGCCCAAACTGGGCTGTGCTCAGAGTCTTATTAAAACAGTGTTCACATGCACTGCAACTATTACTGGAAAGAAATCAAAAGACAAATAAATACTGAAATACTACTGTTTCTTACAGCTGCTTGATTGTGCCAAAAAATCATAATTATAGTTATTTTGGCCAAAAGTGAAATTTTTTTATTTTAAATTATTTAACACAATCACTCGTTCACTTTAGAAATATCATGCATTTATGGAACTTTTTTTTAAAAAAATGGTGGATTTCCTTGAACTCTAAATATAATTCAACTGAGTAACAAATAAAAAGGGGCTGGAAAGGGGTGTGCTCCATTTAAAACAGAAGACAAGATAGGAGTGTCATTGCGAAACAAAATGCAATTATCATTTCAACTCAGTTATTTTGCTTTGATAATTGTTGGAAGCCAAAATTGAAATTGAAATTAAAATACAAATAATTTCCCATCCCTATTATTTGTGGCTCTTATGCCTGTCCATGAAGGGCTACGGTTTACCCTCATTCCATAGGGAACGTATATTCATCCTGCTATTATATCCATCCATCCATCAATCCATCCATCTTCCCACTGCCTATCCAGTGCAGGGTTGTAGTGAAGCTGGCGCCTCTCCCAGGCAGCAAAGGCAGCTGCGTTTGGCAAGCTGTGACACAAATGGGCATTCCTCAGGGCAGGGGTCACCCTGGACAGGGCACCAGTCCATCTCAGGCTGAATGCAGTTTATGAAAATGAACCAAGGTAAGATAACTAAAGAAACAAACACTGGTTAATGTGCAAATAATTTAATAAATAAAAATGCCACACATTCGTTTTGGTTAAGCACTGAAGCGATAAAAATTAACACAAGGCTAAATAAAAGACAGTGAGCTTCCTTGCTGCATCTCTAGAAGCATTTTCCTTGTTTCTAAGCTGAACTGCCAATGCTGTGAAGTGATCTGTGAACCAGCAGCTGAGTGAACATCTCCATATACACCACCTGCACAAAGAAGGGGGGCTGTGAGAATCCCGCTGTTTGTGTGTTGGGGCTGAGGGGGGCGTACCTCAGGGCTCACCAATAGATGTTTGACTAAACCCTCCTTTCAAAGAACTTGACCCGCTGACTTCTTCGGCACAATGCAAAAACTCCCCATGGATTAGCGACGGCCCTGCAGCGAGCAGGGCCACACGGGCGAAAGAAGGGATCTTCGCACCATCTCGATGGTGCAGCCCTGGGGAGGGACGGGGGAGTGTAAATTAAGACATGAGAAAGCAGGAGAGCATAAATACGATGGACGTCCCACTCATTTAGTTATCTGAAATCTGAATTGAAATGAATTTTACGTGGATGACTTGAATGATCTTATTGATTTCTAACTGCTGCTACTCCTGTGTTAAGAAAAGCGTTATTTTTTGTGTTTTTAACTAAATTGCTCCTCGACTCATTTCCTTCTTTGACTCCATGTTATTCAATCCATGCTAATATTAAAGTAGCTCTTTCTGGTTGACCTCACCAACACCCTTCAAGAGCATCATCCAATGGTTTACATGCATGTATTTTTGCTTCGTTTTTTAATCTTCAATGCTGACATTCTTGTCAGCTGGGTAACTGATGTATCTGCTTAGCTTAGTACCAGTGTTATGAATGGTGTTTCCTGCTGTGATTTCCATGTGCTGGCCATGCATTTCCACGCAGGTGTCTATCAGCATGCAGCCAGCAACTCACAGGGATCACACATGCAAACTCATCCGTTCACCTTAAGGATATACTTTACAGATCAGCCACAATAGACTTGTTTATACAGTAATGCCAGAGGTTTTTTCCGTGGCCCAACTAAGTTTTCCGATAACTCTGCTTTGTGAAATATCTGACTGAGTATGCCAGATTTGAACCTTGCACGTCTGCGCTTGCACAGTATCACACTTTATTACATTTATGAGTTCTCGATTAAGAAGTAATAATCTGGAACAAATTAGCTCAGAAATTGGAGAACAACTTGCATATGTAAATGAACAGTAACACTATATTATAAAGTATAGCCATATAAAAAGTAGCAAGAATTCCTTCTGTTCTCCAAGATGTTACTGATATCTAACTGGATGGCTAGATGAACACCGCTTCAAGTCCCAAAGCTCTCCTCAGGGGCACCTCAGCCATTTCATGGAAAGATTACATTCCACCACCAGATCACTTATTTAACTTATTTGGTTAAATCATTTGGTAAGGTATCAGTTAGCCAAATATAGTTTGCTAGTGCTTGAATCAACAAATAAATGACTATATGGGATATTACTGCAAATACGTTTGGAGGAGTTGTGGTAATGGATAAGCTGACACTCTTTGGAATAGTTTCATACCAACAAGAAGATCATTTCAACATAATCTGCCTAAGACTTTTACACATTACTGTAAAGGAGCTTAATTAGGGTAGTATTACATCTGAAGATAGACCATCCAGCATGTTCTGTCTGTCCTATAAGAAAGCACACCATTAATAAGTGCTGATGAATGGCACAAGCTGAAGATGATACATTGTTTTCCATCATGTCATAGCTTAAATCCTTACAGTCAACCTTGTTTGGTATGATGGGGTTTTGTCTGAGAATCCAAAAGCATGCTGAATATGAACAGAGGATGCTACTCCTCCTCAATAAACAGCCAGAGGGCTGCAGTGCCTCTGAAAGGAGATTTTACACACAAGGTGGGCGTCGTGAAGGGTTCTGGCTGCAGCTTCCCCCCTCTTTACCAGTAGGATGAGCTGTTCACAGTCCCTCCAAATCCCAGACCGTCACTGTTCATTTGATACAAATAAGTGCCGTAGATTTCACTGTGTCTGGGAACTGGGCAGACAATCGCTCTTTCAGGGCGACATGAATAATTAGTCTGTCCTATAGTGCAGGAAGTCATTTATCTGGTACAAGGACAGTTGCAGGGCCTGTTTGTTTAGGGAATTTTCTGGTCACTTGAACAGGACATAAGACCACTGTTTCAAACAGGATGTGCTATTGTGGCTGCCACACATGGATGTGAACATGGACAGCAAACTTTACTACCCTCATTAAGCTCCTCTGATAGTTAATGTGATATATTTCTCTGTGCACTTAGTGACACTGGACCATAAAATAGCTTTATTCTTTAAATACAAAGCCGACGTTCCAGCTGAATGTAGCATTGTGGTTCTCTCTTGGTGGGGCATGTGGAAGCCCTGAAACAGACTCATTTTGTTAGATTCTCCTTCTCTTCTTAGCAACCATAAACAACTGTTTCCTGCAGATATAGTACAGACTGACCAGACAGTGGCACTGCAGTAGCTGATTGCAGTTTGTGACAGTTAATATGCTTCGGACCCTTTTGATTGTAATCATAAATGCTAAGGGATAATAATGATGATTTAAGTAAAATAGTAATAGGGTTTGTGGTATAGATAGGAAGGTAACATTTTCTAAGAATGCCATGTCTATATGAATATATGAAGACGTAACATTATTGCATTCATAAAGCATTATAAACATGACTATAAATATTTATAAAAAAGGCGAAAAAAATTATAGCCACATTTGTTATGCATAATACATGCTTTGTGAAGTGCTCATCTATGTTGCACTATAGATACCTTCAGAATGCAGTACAAAGCATCCTTAATGCTTATACCGACCATTATAATGGTATCCATACTGCATTATAGAGGACAGCTATAATTTGGTGATCAGTGATCATTGTTGGCACATCACAGCACACAGCGCACAACAACAAAATGGGTCCTCTGAATTTAACCCATACGTGACATAGCAGGAGGCAGCTCATTTAGCGCCCAGGGAGCAGTACCTTGCTAGTCGGGGATTCAAAGTGCACTTGTAATTGAAAACAGTAATACAGTAAGTATTAAGTAAACAGTGAATAACTCATGTCACAGAATTACAAATGTGTAACATAAATAGCTGTTGAGTTCATATTAAAGTGCCTTAGATGTGTAATGAGACTTTGTACAAGTCTAATTTTTATGGCAATTGGTACTGTAAATAAATATGTCAGACAGTCGAACTCTTCACTTCATTGGCTTTATGTAGAGCTGTGAAATAAGTCGAGAATGTATAACATTACAACAGTATTTTTAACTTTTTTAAAAAATACAACTATTTTGGACTCTATTGTTTATATTAAATAGACTAAATAGTCATATTTTTTTCAAAATTATTTTGCAGAATTTCCAAGTAAATTATTTTTTGGTACTATACTCCTTTGACAGTCTGTGAAACTTGTGTGAAAAATAATTAGAAAGAAAATCTACAAGAAATGTAATTACTGATGTGGTAATGTTATGAATGGTGTTTTAAGTACCTGAGCCTTCAACCAACCAGCCCGCGGTGAGTAAGAGGTCGCCTCTCGCTGTCCGTGGATGCCGCTCACCCTTACACACTTAGGGTACCCTCATCAAAAAGCAGAGGTCATTTACCAGGCCTTAAAATGGCTATAACATACAGAAACAGCCCTTTGTCCATTCTTTTGCTCAAGATGTGAAGTAAAAGCGAGAAAAGATCGTCGATTGTCTGCTGACGCTGAATAGCCAAGGTTGGTTAACCAGTTTGTAAAGGAAGCTCAGCTAAAGGAACGTTTAATTCAGCTCATTTCTCATTCTTTAGTTTTCTCCTTATTTGTTTAGTTATCAGGCCCTTTGTCTCCTCCAACAGTGTGTGCCTCACTGTTTTTTTTTGTTTTGTTTTGTTTCTTTCAGCACTATATCCCATCTCCTCACAAAGCCAGCTTTAATTGGGGTTGGGCCTCACTGGGTTTACTTGCCGCTCACATGCACATGCTACCTTTATATCGGTTAATTGAATCATTCTAGGTGTTTGCTGCTTGTTGAGATTGGCTTTGGGAATGTCACATAGCCTGGGAATGTGATCTGCAGAGCACTTTTCTCCAGGACATCACTAAACAAAGAAAAATATCTACCGCAGGAGTAAAAGTCTCTATGACTGCTCTTCAGTGTTGTTTGTTTTTGCTGTCATGGTCATTTCTTAAAATGTTTTATTCCTCAAAAACATCACATTCAGCATTTAATTGAGAATTACCCATTCATTTACAATAATTATTTTTCATGCATTATGATTGACACACTTAATATTAAACTGTAAAATATATGCCAGGCATTGGATAGCAAAACAAATAAATTATTAAATGGTGAATTGGCACTTATTTTATTTCAGTGGTTTCAACTTTTCCTTTTTTGACACAAATGTGTATGTGGCCCAAAACTTCCAAATCAGATTTTGAAGCACATTACGGGTTTCTGTGAAAATACTGAAATGTTTATTTTTGTTTGAAAAAACAGTCAGGTATCATCATCACATCATTTACTAATGTGATGTAATTTTGAACATTATCCTGGTCTTTCTTATGAAAGCACGTTTCATTTTTAATCTCTATTCTCAAAGCCAATTCTGTTGTCACTATACAGTATATCACATGTATATCACTGACATGCAGGGCAGTAGAGGTCATTAGAACCAGAGCAGTCCACGTTTACTTCAGTTTCTATTTACAAAGCCTATATTTGTCTAAATTTGATTACAAGCAAATATGTGACCCACACACGCTGGCGCTGTCATTACGCAAAAGATGGCACAGCCTTGACCCTGACAGGAAATTGACTTCCTCCAGCCCAACATATAATTTAGACACAGGAGGCGTTTGTGTTCCTCACATCAAGAAATTTGGAGACATTATATTGTTTCCCTAGGGAATTAGACCTCATTTTCACACTCTCCACGTCGACGTATAAGACCACCATGTCTGCATGGTTAGTGTGCGCAGACTCGGCTGCTTTTGGCGAGCGGTGATGCCATTGGGTGGTCCTCGAATGCGTGATCGCAGGTCCGATTAGTGAGCCCACGGCTTGCAGAGTGCAAATGATAAGATGGCAGGAGGTGCGAGCTGCCAGCCGCTATCAGCCTCCAGCCGAATGAGAAATCAGCCACAGGCTTCATGCTGGGGCCTTCCAGACCCACATTCTTCAAAGCTTATCATGGGATTATTTAAATAATCGTTCCTAGAAAAGTTTATCTGGCCATGCAGGACAGGAAACATTTTCTTCTTCTGTATAAATCATGATTTATTTCCCTTTTTTAAAGAATACAGAGATAACTGACTAGCAAGTGAAGGTTACACAGCTAATACTTATTCCAAACCCCCACAGCTTTTTCTGATCCCAACCTGGATTAACTTTATCTTTGCTGCTCAGGATTTTTAATAATTCATAATCTCTTCACCCCTCTTTGCAGAAAGATTTACTACTGCCAACATGTCCTTGAATGACAATCCTTAAAGACCCCAAATCATTCTTTATGCGATTTTCTGAACCTCCTTTGATGCAACAAGGTCTTTTTGCATTGTAGGTGTAGTAACACCACACCCAGTTCATTATCTAAACTTTTCAATATAACCTTGGGTATAATTTTTGGTAAATATTTTCATTGTGCCTTTCATGTTGCTACTAATTTAACATGATGCTGATGCCTTATCAACGAAGCATGCCAAACTGATTGTGTCAAGGGCCATGTTAAACCAAGCATGTCTAATGTCTAATGACTTCAGATCCTGCAAATGACTGACAATGTGGAGAGTCCTGTAACAGAGGCCAACCAACTAAGAGTCTGTCCCCATGGACCCCGTGAGAGATGGCTGACAGAAGTTCATTAGGTCGGGCAGGAGCTGAGTGAATCTAACCAGCTGAGCTGTGAGGAGACACGGGCTTCCTTTTAAGGACCCTCATCTCTCTTTGCTTAAACTGGCATGGATGTGAGTAGCCAGTAATGAGATTAGGATGAGCATTCTGCACTCGGTGCTGTCACCTATTTTCTGTGTTGATTGAACATCTCTAGTTTTTAAGGGAATCTAAAACAGGTTTTGTGAAGAGTAATAGGAGTGCACTGGCAAGTTGTCTCTCTCTTCATCCGAAGCATCATGAAAATTCTGGACACTGACCAGCCCTCTTCTAGTGATAGCTTAACCTCCGTTAGTGATCAAGGCAAAGGCCAGGGACAGAACCCACCTCTGGGTCCCAGCTTTCTGCATTTTCATTGCTAGTTTACCCTACACTCTAACCAATAAGCTCAACTGTGACCCAGATTTCCTGTCAAGAATACTCAATGGAATATAATGATGATTTCAGACTAATATTCCTCAACACCACTTTTCACCTCAACCTACTGAGATACTCTCTATACTCGGTTTTGGTGAAGCAGACCTCTGATTGTAATTTTATAGTGACAAAACCATCATGCTGGTGAATTAATCATATTTGTTGCAGTGCCGTGTACAGTATAAAAACAGTCTCAACGCGAGAAGTATGATTCAAAAGGGTTGTGCTTAGTCTCATAATTAGCCATGGGTGTTTTTGGGGCTACACATTTGGGACATGCTATCAGTGGCGGTTCTACACTGATTTGCTCCCCGGGTGAGACTCCCTCCTGGCGCCCCCAGCCACCCCGCCCCCCCCCCCGA
>JAODKF010000056.1:830445-849191 GCA_026779585.1 Mormyrus proboscirostris | reverse complement strand
GATTCAGATCGACTTCTAAGTCATTTTTTCCTGAAGTGGTTGGTTCGACTTTTAAGAAATTCTAATGAGTTCGAGAACTGAGGTACCACTGAAATAACCAAAAAAATCAGCATTATATTTATTAGGAAGCCAATTATTTGATTTTTTCGCAATATTTATTCAGAAAGTATGTATATGTATGCTTGATGTTGAGCTCCGTCAAAACAGTTGAGAAAAAGCACCCATCGTATAAACGTAACACCTCCTACATGAAAACACAATGTCGTGCTACAGCGTTGGTTTGTTGTTTGAGGCTAAAATGTCAACTAAATGTTTCAAATTTCACTTTACCAATTGCAGATCGGCCAAAAAGCATAGCGATAAACATTCAGTATTATACTCTGAAACTGTCGGTTTTGTCTGTGTTTATCCAGTGGATCTTACACTAAACAAAGCTTTTCTATTTTGATTTCTTTCAGATGTTATAATGTAATAAAAATATAAAACCATTCATTGCCGTCTATCACATAACTTTAACAAGTTACCAAATGGATGCAAAATCAAAGATATTCATTTCCATCTGGCATTAACCAATGTATTCTTTCACAATACAAAGCCACAGAACGGTCCCCAATGAAACCCCTGCATTCCCACATAATGGACACTCTAATCTCAACATTTTAAAGATTTTATTTGTAGTGCCTGCAGACTTTTGTATTAGATGACATATGTTGTATTAGATGACAAATTTCAATAAGTAGTTAGATGAGAAATTTCAATAAGTAGTTTTTCCTCATAGGAAGGATATCAAGACTGTGTCAGCATTTACACATCAGAATGTCCTAAAATCAAAATAACACAGCATATGTTACTAACTCGTGCATATAATGTTATAAGCATAAAATCAAATGGATAGAAAAATGCTCAAAAATCGATTGGGATCAAAGGGTTAACACAGATCTCCAATTGACTATAAAAGGTCTTGCTTTGATGTTCAAATGCAACCAATTGCGCCTTTTTTGAAAAAATGTTGCATTTGTATGGAAGCATTTATATTGAAATTTTGAGAAATGGTTCAAATTATACTGTGACACAAATTTTAGGCCATACTGCATAGCCCCAACATGGTATCTATGCTCCACATTTTATAGTGTGTTATGTAGACTCAAATATAGTCTGTTTCTGATCTTGACTTGGTCTCACCCTGCCTTGGTCTTGGTGTTGTCTCGGTCTTGCTCTGCCTTGGTCTTGGTCTAGTCTCGGTCTCAATATACTCTGGTCTCGGTAATGACTTGGTCTCAGTTTAGGACGTCTTGACTACATCACTGCAGTAAAGTGCTGAAGCACTGACTTTATACCAGGTTTTTGCTTGTCAATAACGCAACCACTTTCCGTTGCTACAAAATAGCAATGCACTTACAATGCAGCTAAATCCACCTCATTTTAAGACCGACATGCTCATGGGCTCTCAGATGCAAGCAGATACATTTGCTATTTAGATTATGTTGGTGCTAGATGGGAAAATGACAATTGCGTGGAGCATATGCTAGCAAAGACACCCACATTGCATCTGGCACCACTTTGCATGGGGTGTACGATGGGGCCTTAAATGTTACCAGATTTCTGTTAATTTGCCTCAAAAGATTATTGTTGTTTAATGTTGGTGGACTTGATTTTTAGATATTCTATTATGTTAGTAGAGTATATTTATTGATTGCTTACTGACAGCGTTTGTTTCCATTTTTAGTTTATTACATTACTAACTAGTCTAGTCATCCCTCTATCCACTTCCTGTCATGATGATAGATGGGACATCGTAAATGCAGGCAGACGATAAACCGGAAGGGTTTATTAGCACCATCACTGAAGTAAAGAGAAACAAAAAGACTCTGAAGGATGAAATATCGGAGACTGAAAGGAACAGTAGGGGAGACTACAATTACTTAGACTCTGAGTGAGGTACACAATAACAAGGCAAAGGAAAACACTAACTAGTTACAGGGCAACCCAGACTACTACTAAGACTAATACAGGAATCGACAATGACCGGAGCAGGAAACAGCACACAAGCGGGTACTAATATACAGGGATTGACCAGGACCAGTCAAGTAACAGGCGTGAATTTTTAGTAACCCATGAGGAAGACGGGATGGCTAGCAGCGACCTCTGCTGGCCAAATAGGAACATGACAACCCTGGATCATTCCACTTCCCATTTTTTCGGGGTCCCAGAGCTATCCCAGGATAGAACCTATCACAGTAAAGGAGAGGCATGAGACATCCTGGTTGCAAGTACTTCTCAGGGCAATCACACACAGTTTACAGATGCCATGTGACATGTCACTGAACCACATGTTTTCAGACAGTAAAAGGGAAGAAGCACAAACACGGGGAAAACATTCAGACAAATATGGAGCTTGGGGTAGGAATCAAACCCACATCCCTGGAGGTATGGGGCTTCAGTGATATTGATATTTGTATTTTATGTTGGATCAAATGAGATACTTCACACAAATAAAATGAAGTTCATCTTTCCCATAACAAACAAGCCTGTCTGATAATGTTGATTTTTGTCTGATTCCCTGAAAGGCTGTTTATTACCTTCCTGTAACAGTCACCCCATTGAAAGGCAGCTATCAGGCTAACACCCCTCATTCTGCGCATCCGGGCTGGCACGGCGTGACCGTGAACATGACAATAACGTGTTTTTGACAGGAAATGCTGAACCATGCCATTCATTCTGCATCCAAATCTGATGACAAAGAAACAGTGACATTTCACCATTATATATAATTTCAGTACAATTTCACATGTACATATGATTTCAATGCAATTTGACTTTCATGCATGTACTACACAGTACGTTTTAATATTGACCCCAAATAAAATATAGCTTATATTATATTGACATAAATATACTTATACATTAATTCTTATAATTCCATTTATATGGTAGCACCAGTGCTGCCAACTCAAAGCTGTGATGATGTCACCACTAACCCATCATGCAAAGCAGCACCCTCTTGTTATTAATGTGAATAGTTTCCCACCATAAAACAGTTTAGTTACATTAGAATAGATTAGAGGCAGAGTTTGCAGCTTATACAGATCAATGTGGCCAAGTTCAAATAAGGGACAAAATATACAGCCTATGTCTGCATCTACATTTTTGGCTTTGGCCACCTGATTCCAAAGTATATATTGACATATTGAAAACTATCTTAGTAAGCATTGAGAATGAATGAATGATTGAATGAATGTAATTATGGAATAACAGCTCTTTGAAGGGATCCAGATGTTATGGCTCCATTCCTTTCCATTGTTCTTTTGTCTTTTTTTAGGGGATGAGGGTTAGTAGGTTTATCTGTGAAATAATCACTAAGATGATGATTGGGTAAGATTTGAATCAGATTCAGACTTAGACCCCGCACCAATATAATTTCATTTTGCACTCAATGTGAATGATTTACATTGTAAACATTATACAAGGTGACACCACTCTGCTTTGTCAGTGAATTTACTACTTTGAATTTACCCTCTGTATGAAACATGTTATGTAAATAAAGTTTCCTTGCCTTGAATGCAATTCATGCACCACTTAATATTAACAAACATTTTACTGGTACAATAAAAAACAAGTATAATTAACTTTTGTGCAACACAGATTTTAGTGCAAATCAGATAAACAATTATCTGAAAACATCTCTGTCACTCTGGGGAAGAAGGGCCAACATTGAACAGTGTGTTTATGAACACTAACTGAAAAATCCTGCTCATTCTGCCTTTAAGTAATGCGACAATGTCTACCTCTTGTGACCATCTGGTTGGCACTGTTCCTGTAAATGACAGCAGAGTGGATTTTTGGGCAGGCAGTGAAATTTTGGCCCAACCATAAAAAGAATGGCTCCCAAGTATGACTTGGATCTCTTCATTCATACTGAAGAGCCGTTAAAAAGAATCATATCGTTCATGAACGCTGCATGACTGAATGAATGTATTTTGACATAATTTGAGTTATTATTCTGCAGAGAACAGCTGTTATAGAATGCTTCCCATAATCGTCTCATTTACAAATGATAATGAATGAAAAGGAAGGAAGCAGGGGTTGACCAAAAGGCTCTGTGGCCTGAGCCTGAAAGATAGGGACACAAAAAAGACAATGGGGTACTAGGCAGATGCATAAAGATGTTAACATCATTCTGAAGATGCACCTGAAGCACCCAGATAGAGACAAACACACCCAGTGACAGAGGTCAAAAAGGAGCACAGCTAAACAGATACTGCATCATAAGCCCAGCCGGAGTGCCATCACATGCGACAATCCTCTAACAAGACTGACACCAGCAAAAGGCAGTAAATGTGAGCTGAGGACTGTTTCAAATCAATACCAAGTCCGCAAAAGGCAGCGTGAGGTTTCTGAATGAACTGGCCCTTATTCTTTGCAACCAACAGTCGGTTGCTTCTTGTTGAAGACCCCGATGACAGTGGGCTCACTGTCCTCCAGTCTGTCACATCGCTCCATCGTGACTGCTACCCAGCACACCCGCATCTCCGCCCATGCAGGCACATTACTCCTCCTGTTGTTCCACAAAAGGACTCTTAAAAGGCTTTTATCCTGCTCCTGATTAATGACCCCAGTGTCCGACACGTCTCATCCCAATATTTTTGCTATTTCAACAGTTGCCAGCTGTTCTGTGTTTCTGGAAAACACATCAGCATCTGCTAGGATGTGAATATGTGAATATATTCTTTACAGTTCTAGGGTTTTTTATTTCATGGAGAAAAAAAACAAAAACCATAATAACAGTGGGATGGTAATGATGGAAACACAGTCAGATTTCAGGCTGCTCTCTAATGGTGCTGAGGATCTGTTCTCCAGTTAGTTCCTCTATTATGGGCTACAAAAACTCTGCTTTTTCCCTCCTGTCTGCTTGCCCGTTATGCTGGGAATGGAAGCGAGGCCCCATCAGGGTGTCCTGCTTGGGGTCACCATCTAACGGCACACGCAACCTTAACGAGGGACAACAAAGCAAGCCAAGCATACGAGGTGCCTGCCCCCCATCTCGCACTGGCGTGTTCTGATTAGGCCTGTGATGAAAACACAGCAGCAGGGGGCCTGCACAGCGTGAATGGGGCCTTTACATGTAGACATCCGGGGGCAGCCACCGGCTGGCCTGCCTAGCGCCAGCCGATGTAGCAGGCGGCGTCTTCACAATTAGACATTTCCTGAGGCTAATTACCAGGCACACAGCCGCTGTCCTGGTGTGCATAACTTGGGAAAGTCATAGAACTTCCTTAACTTACAGAGTTTCTGCTCACTGAGACAAGTGAACCAGCATTTCTTCACTTTTCTCCTTATAATTCTTGCGTATTTAGCATTAGCATTAACAAGGGTGGCAAGGTACCTTGCACCTCCTGACTTAAAATCCCATCAACCTCTGGTCCATAGTGTTTGCACGTTCTCCCCATGTTGCGTTGGTTTTCTCTGAGTACTCAAGTTTTCAGTCCAAAAACATGTTAGGCTAATTGTTGCATCTAAATTGTTTATAGAATGTGATTGTGTCTGTGAGTTGGGGGTGTGTAAGCACCCTGTGGCATACTGCCACACTGTCCAGGGTAAACTCTTGTCTTATACCCTATGCTGCTGAGGCAGACACCCTCCCACAACCCTCACCGGGATAAATGGTTAGAAGGTTGAAGAATTAGCATAAACAGAATCTTCAACAAAGTACTATTTGCATTGTGGCAAATGACATAAAATGCTTGCCTTAGATCAGGGTTGCCCAACTCCAATCCTGGAGGACAAGAGCCCTGCATATTTTTGGATTTCCCCTCATTTAACCCACCTGATTCAACTCCTTGTGCTAATTACCACACAGCTCTTGAGCTGAATAATTTATGGTAGAACAGGGAAAGAACTAAGCTACACAGGGCTCCAGCCCTCCAGGACTAGAGTTGGGCACCCCTGCTTTAGATAAAGGCCATGCATCACCCATGTTAGTAATCACCTCCCTTGGATCTTCTGGAAAAGAAGCCTTCCAAAGTTCAAGAGCATCTGAAAAACATTCATGGTAAACCCTTCTTTGAAGAAGACTTAAAGACCAGCTGAGGCCTCTGCATTAACCTGTGCTACTTCAACCAACCTGGAGTCCAGCCTATGACCAGCCAGGGATTTCAAGCTAAATTACTTTGCAGAATGAAGGCAAAGTGTTGCTAGTGATGTAATGAGCACATCCTCTTCTAGAGTCGAGCTAGTTGCATACTGATTTCTTGGAAGCTCTGGTGAGAGTTTTTTCCAAAACGTCACCTCATTTCAAAACCTGGTCATTATATGTCACATATTTCTCATTTCCTCCAACAACTTAGTCTCTCTATCCTATTGGCTTATAATTGGTCATGATTCCTGTTATTAAAGGATCTCATGTGTTTCTTTCTCTAGCATAGGTTACCATCTGTCCATCTATCTTCCAACCAGGATTACAAGTGGACCTGTCCCAGGCTGCAAACAGCACAAGGCTGGGGTACATTCTGGCACATATACACACACACTCACAAAAGACATCCTAGAGACACCAATCAGCCTAAATGTGTCTTTGGTGTGTCAAAGTAATGGTGGAGCAGAGGCAGGATTCAAATCCAAACTACTGGGGAGCAGGCAGGCCACAATGCTATTCAATGCTATCCAGCCAGCAAGCCACACTGCTGATAACTTTCTGAGTGATTTAGTGATTTAGAAAACACTCAGGAGTGAACTGAATCCTCTAAATCCATCCATCCACTTTCTGAAACCACTTATTCTATTCAGGGTTGTGGGCGGTCCGGAACCTATCCAAGATGGGGAGCCAACCCATCGCAGAGCATCATCTAAATTATTTAGCTTAATGATTTCATACCCTTCTTTGTCCAGCCTTTTTCTCTGAGCTCATTCTATCATCAATATGAGATTTTGACTTTGGAATTGAGATTTCTCAAATTCAATTCCTGAGAAATAGCCTTTTTGTTTGATGTCAGCCGAATTCCAATTAAAAATTGCATAATGCTGTTTTTTTCTTCTTCCTGTACCGATCTTTATTTATCTGAAATTATTAGCTCCTGAAAAAAACAGTAAGATCCAAAAGAATTGATTGGGTTTGGAATGAACCTGCACAATATCAGAAAATTTGTCTCAGTGATCAAATTCAGCTCCATGTATGTTTCCTGTTCTCTAACTCTGAGAAGCCTATGAGCACACAAAAAATAAGTCCTGCTGTTGTTGTCAAACTAGACAGGACCATATTTTTTAGACTGATTTATTGTTTAGTGTCTCATTTCTCCTGGGGAAGGGGGGGAGACTGGTAGTTGGACCAAGTCAGAATTCAGTAATCTCCAAATAATTAGATGGTTTATTTTGATGAGACAAAGGAAAGATTGTTGTGAGCAAAAACAGTTTCCTCTGGCATTGTAATACAAGCTCATTGCCAAGTTATCCTGGATTGTAACATAAATGTCCCAGCTAATTATGCAGGACCTGTTACCACTGTGGCCATGTCATCACAGAGCTAATGTGCAACACTCCATCACATTTTCATGTGGACATCTTACACAGTTATAGAGGAGACGGAGTTCCATCCCAGCTCAGTTAACCCAGGCCCTGTCCTGCCTGCTGAGGCGTGTGACTCCACTCGAGGGGGATGTTGTTCTGTCTTTTCCTAATGCAAGATAGTCCAGTTTGAACAGAGCCCTAAGCCCTTTTACAAACAGCCTGCTGGGGGCAACGTGTTTGCATTGCAGTCCATTAGCAGTTGTGCATCACTACTTGGAGTAGCACTAATGTAGTGTCTGTCTGTGTTTACATAAATCACATCACGTGGTACGTCCGTGCGATTTGAGTGTCAGTGTGGAATAAGAGCCTCTCTCCTTCTCTGGTTGGACCATAGAGAATCCTGCCGATTTTCCATTCACCTCTCCATTTTTCACATGTGAAACTTAGTTAAAGTTGCTCATTGGCTGGTGGGAAAGTGTAAATACCAAAATATAATGTTATATTGGTCATGCTTTGAGCTGATAAAACATCATGATATACCATTTTAATTATTTGATGTTTCTTATAATTCATAACTAAAAATGGTATGTTTACTATATGCTAATGTTTTTTAGGTGCCAAACACTCTGAAATACACAATCAGAAAAAAGAGTACAGTCCTGGCACAATTTTGTTCCCCAAGGCACACACAAGAGTACAACAAATATCCCTCATAGTCCATTTCTGTGCCTTGAAAAGACACATTTACCTACAGCTAGGATGCAATTGGCAGACCCTTGAGGGTACAGCCCCAGTAACAAGTTATTGTACCCTCAAATCTACAAATTGGTTATTTTTTTCTGAAAGTGCATTTAACTTCATTATTTTCCAAAGGCATCCCAACTAATACTATGTAATATGCTAAATATAATTGGAGAGAGCCAGAAAATATCATACTAAATGCTGATACTGGATTTGCAGCAGATACTCTAAACAGATGCGAAGATTATCCAGCAGAGGGCAGCCTAAACTAAGCTTAGAGGCTTGATGCTGTAGCACACGTCAACAATGGGAGGCTGCGCGATGTGGCAAGCAGAATTAAGTCATCATAAAAGGTCTTTATAAATCTGGTTTTATAACGTGATTTTCTTTAATTTTGTAGTGATGTTCTGTACTTCTTGTTATGGTGCACAGTTAGGTGCATTATGCCTTAGCTATTACAACTATCCTTACACTGTAGGCTAGCATTACACTGCAATATGCCATCCATCCATCTTTCAACCACTTATCCAGTACTGGCTCACACGGGGGTCTGCAGCCTTTCCCAGGCAGCGCAGGAATAGGAATAAGGTAGGAGAACACGCCGGAGGGAATGGCAATCCATCACAGGGCACACGCTGAATCACGCACTATGGGCCATTCAGAGACACTGATTCACCTGACTGCATGTCTATTAGACTGTGGGAGGAAGCCAGAGCAGGCAAAGAAACACGAGGGGAGCGTGCAAACTTGACCAAGTGTGTCACTGTGTTGCTCTACTTTGTGCCAAGAAATAGGAAAACAGTATATAATAATGATCAGTGTAGCCAAAAATTATTTGTACATTGTGAAAAAAATGTTAATGATGTTTTTCTTGTTTCTTTACATAGCACACAAATAATTGTAACATCATACAATTTTTAAAGTTTGTTCTTCATATTTCATTTTTGACCATTTTTTCACAGTGTACAAATACTGCCATAATAACCACCATTAAACTTTCACATAAGAATACTAGAAGAGGCTCAGCCATGTGATAAGGTGTGATGTGTTCTGCTTGTAACTTACATTGCATTTATCATCAGCCAGTGTAGCAACCAATAATGTCATAATTTTCCATTCTAAATGTAATAACTGCCAATAACATAAAGTTTCCTGAACCAATAATGCAATAACTTTTTACTGATAATGTAATAAGCTTTCCGGAGGGTGGGACTGGACCGTGTATTTGCCTGGGGGATTGCTGGCTGGAATGCCAAGGAGTTTCGCCGTGTGGTGGGTGTGGCAACACGCTGACCTGACCTGTAATAAGTTATCACATTATTATTGATTCAGAACACTTTATGTTATTGGCAGCTATTACATTTAGAATGGAAAAAATATTACATTATTGGTTGCCAGTTATTACAGTATCAATTTATTACATATAAGAAATGAGAAATTTATTAAACTATTGACATGTTATTTCATCATAGGTTGTTATTACATTATCAGCTGCTACAGACATATAACTGAGAATGCTGGGTTCAGGCAATCCCTGGAGCAACTGGGAGTTATGGGCCTTGCTCAAAGACCCAATGGTGACCTTCAAATCACAGCACACTGTCCTGATCTGCTGAGCCATACCTTGCTTACTTAGGATTCTGTTATCACCAGGCTGCCCTGGCAAACAACACGTATTGTACAGTACATACAAATCAATCGATGTATGAATCATCCTCAACAGCAAGTGAGTAATAAAAATCAGACTGAGGTAAAGATCAGAAATGGTGCCCTAGAACAGACACTGATCAAAGAGGTGCCAGGGTTCATAGCATCAACCAAAACCCCAGAGGGCTGTTGAAGGTAAACTGGGTCTACAGGCTCCAGAAGGTCTCATTGTGTTTGCCATCACACCCACACAACAGGCTGGGCATTAAGTGAAGTCTTAATTTTAACTTTCAATATAAAGTGCCCAACGTATCATTGTACGTTATCGTGAACCACAAGCAGAATTTTTGACACATAAGCTTCATCTCAGGGTACTGTTTCATTCTCCTATTTCAATTCATCCCATTTTTGAAGAAAAATAAAACCTCCATACAGATGAAAACATACCCATTAAAGCTAGTAAATGATTTCCCCCGATATCTGTTACTCATAATATAATTTCCATTAGCCTTCAGAATAGTTGAGGCATGGTATTTAATTGAATATAGCTTTTCAAAGACAGCCAATCCAGGCAATTTAGAGCATAGCTCCCTTGAAGCCAATGCAAGGTTACTAATGCTTTTAACTACAGCCTGCAGACCACAGACTGTTAATTAGCAAATTTAGAGTCGGCACCAAGTAGATTCGCCACACATCAGTCATCCTCAAATGCTGGAAGACCTGGAGCTCCCATGTGCTGCAGAGATGAGGGCCAGAAGAACTGGTGGGTTATATAATCACTCGTTATTAGGCATGTGAGCAGGAAAGGTGCAGAAAGGCAGAGCTCCGCAGGCTTATTAACCGGGCAAACTGTGTTGTGGGCCCCCAGATGCAGGGTTTCGACAGGGCAGATATACCCCACCAGGCTGACCCATTACTGATACCATGAAATAACTCCAGTTACCCACATGTAACACAAAGACACTCCCATGACATAGAGCCCTGCGTCTGGTGAGTAAGGCTCAGACCCATCGCCTATCACACAGCAGAGTTCAGGCAGACAGTTACTGCTTTTCATCTTATTTGTTCATAATAGGCTTAATGCTTACAAGCAGCAGAGAGAACAGGGAAAATGTATCATCATTTGCTGGCTGATATATTATCCCAACTTAGTTTTTTTTGATTTTCCAGACTTTTTGATCTATCCATATTCAACCACTTATCCAGAACTGAATTGCGGCGATGTCAGTCAATGGCAGGGCACATACACGCAATTATACAGTGATGGTAACTTAGAGACATTAATCAGGCTAGCTGTGTGTCTTTGGACTGTGGAAGGAGACCAACACGACAAAAAAATGTGCAAATGACACACAAATACAGCAGAGGACTCACTGGTATTTTAGCTCATGTTAGGAATTCTGGTACCCATTTACTTAAAGCTGTCATATACGGCATAATGCACTATAGATACCTTTATAATGCATTATACTGTAATGATCAGTATAATATTAAAGCTTTACAGCATCTTCTATTGACAGTCATGAGGCATAATGTTGATTATAATACTTTAGTTCCAATGAAGCTCTCATCTATAATGCACTATACTGTAGATACGTTCATAATGAATACTAATGGTTGATATAAGACTTAAGGATATTTTGTACTGCATTATGACGATATCTATAGTGCAATATAGATGAGAGCTTCATAAAGCATTCATAATGCAACAATTTTATTATGATTGTTGTTTCATTTTGATTTTGTAGACTTATTTGGAGGTACAACACGACATCAGTGTTTCTGCCAGGATATTCCATAAGTAAAATACAAAGTAAAAAACAAGTGACCCTACACAAAAAAACATGCACAGATCACATACATGTGACGCACATAAGCAGACAGAGAGATCTGTCAGGTATATGTTACCAGACACAAAGTCAGGCAGATTTAAAAGCTGAAATCAATCCAAAGCTGCATGTGGCCTGTCGCGTTTCAGTCAGACTTGAACGGCTTCCTCACTTTCTCCAGCATGAATCACCACTGTAATGCAAATTTGATTTAAGATGTAACACACAGTAATGATACTGAGGGGAAGTCACATTCAAATCTCCTTAATCGCCGTTCACTCCCTAATTTCAGCTGTAAGCCACATCTCCAGCAGCAATCATAAGAACAGGGCTGTCAGGCAGTTTTCCATCCAGGTCCCACCTGATTCCCACCTTCTTCAAAGTCAAGAGCATAATGTGTGCCCATCAATGGTCTAAATTAGCTCACACCCCATTAACATGCCGCAGTTGGGCTCTCCAGCGGGTTCAACACTCAGCACCTCTCTCAGCTACATGGGAACAGCCCTCTTAGGCTCACCTGATCTTCCTGGGGCACCTAGGAGGAGGGCTCAGGCAAACATTTCCTCCATAGATGTATATTCATCACTGAGAGTGGCTTCATACTTGCTTCAAAGTTGAAGAGATGGGTGACATCGTGACGGGTGGGGTTTCACTCCCACACTCTCCACAGCAGCAAGGAGTCACACTGTACTGGTATAACCCCTAGTGCTGATAGTTGGCATATACCGTCTTTTTGATTGTGACCTGTCAGATAATAAATACAGTACCCCTACCCCCAACCATTACAGTCTCCCTTGCCCAGTAAGAACCACTGGAACCAGCATTATCATGCCACACCTGCCATTATGCATGAGATCTACTGCATCGGGGTGATTGGGGTGATTCCATAGTAATCATGTATTATGTAACTCTGGCTGTCCTGTTTTGCTGTCATTTAAAAGGACATTTGGCTGCATAAGTGGGCCCACTCAGGCACACAAAAATACATTTATCATGGTGTTTTTTTTTTCATTTTAGGACAGAGTAATAAATGAAAACCCTACATTTGAATGGCTTAATTAGATCCCTCGGGTGTACTGACACATCCTCTTTTTTAATATAATCTATCATTCTTACAGTGATATCTACACAATTATTAATGTGAGGGGCAACATGATATAACAAAGAGAAATTAACAAAAAAATGTACCAAACCTGAGTGGAAAATTGGATGATATTTGATTAAATGACTCATAGGTGTCAGACAATCTTAGTTTTTCTGCCAGAAACAGTGGTATAATCTGATGTTTGTTGATAAGGTTTGTGATTCTGTGTTGTATGTAACGTTTCCAAAAAACGTTAAAGTTCAGCTAACCCTGTTAATACTCATTTGCTTAACCTCTTTGCTCTTATCCCTCATCTCCTCTATCCTTCACACTGCCTTTTTCTTGAAGCTTCTAACCAAACCCAAGTTGGCACAGCCCTGTGATGTGGAATCCACAGCCTGAGGTCTGCAACTGAAGTTTGACAAGACTACCCCCCCCCCCCACCACCAGAGGAGGGGAGTGTCTTTGTTTTACCCGGGCTGGGTGGCTATCATCCCTGAAGCTCTTCAGACAGCAGAGACCCCATTGTCTGTGAAGCAAGCATCAACAGTAGCCTGGGGCACATGGTGGAGTGAGTCTGGGGGGGTGACATCGCGCATTGTCACGTTCAGAGAGAACAGTACTGGATATTTATCTGAGAAATACACATATATTCACTCAAACTTACCATCACCACTAACGCTTTAATGTTAATGTGCGCCTAACTAGCCAAATGACAAATAACACTCAGTAACGTGCACCTGATTCACCAATGAGGGCACAGCCTTGTTTTTCCTTTGTAGGTGACGCCACAAACCATGTTGGTGTCCTATTTAGTCCAAGGACTACTGCCACCACAGACCAATGCCAAAAAAATGGACACAGTCCAGGCACCATATACCCAGGGGGGCTGTGCATTGTACATGGGTGGGGACAGTTTAACTCAACAACTGTCAGGGTCAGCTCCTGTTGTCCCACTCTGTGTCCCTTCCTCGTTTGGCCAGCAGGCGTTACTGGTCAACCCGTCCCTCATGTTGTCAGTCTACCTACTTTTACCACATTTATTCTGATTCGCTCCCGATAGCCTCATCAGTCAGAAAACTGAGTTTCCGCCCACCTCCAAGTTAACGTTATTTTAACGTTATGAATGTTTAGTTTACTGTTCAATTATAAACTATTAATATCAGCATGAATGAATTAACCTCAGTCCAGCTTTTTATTCATTTTTCCTATGTATATGTTTTTTGCGTATTTATTGCTGAAAACTTTTCCCATCTGACAGGCCAGGTGCAGCGGGGGGGCTTAAGGTCGCCCATGCCCCTCCCCCCCTTGACGCTGGGCTTGAATGGACACTGTGCTGGAGGTCATGTACACAGGCTAATGTAAGCATATCCCCGTGTGCACGCCAAACCTCGCTTAAAAAGGAGTTCAATTAATCCTCAATTTAACGAGTAACAGAGAAAACGCACATTTATTATTAGCAGGATTTGTCCTGAACGCCTATTCTAGGAATTTCCATATCAATAGGCAGGTAAAGAGCTTTCATATTCATGCCTCACCAGAGAGACAAGGCTATCACCCTTCCGTCATTTTCTGTTTTTACCCGAGTGCTCTCAATTCAGATCAATTTTGCCCAATTAAACTGTTTTGCATGCGGTGAAGTGCGTTTTATTGCAACCTTACAGTCCATCCTCTCTCAACGAGGCTCTCTCTCAACAAGGCTGCACGAGAACTTCCAAAATAAAATCCTTTGTTTTTCTTTGTTACGTGATTAGGTCTGAATCCCTCCCATTTTGGCAATCAAACAGAAAGTGTTCTTTATTCAACTCGCCATCCCCATCATTTCTGTCCCCTTCGTCTTCGTCGTCTCCCTCTCACGGTTTGCTTTTTCTGACACTCACTGTCCGGGCTCCTTAAGGTGAACGATTCTTGTCATGTTAATGTCTTGTCCACACGTACACAGGTATTTTTTAAAAAGTACCTTTTCCTATACGTCTTGGGCTTTTGTCCACACGTAAACGGCGTCTTAGGTCCCTGAAAACAGAGCTTTTGCAAAACTCCATCCAGGGTGAAGATTTTAAGAAACTCCGTTTTCAGCGTCGACATGTAGACAGGGAAAACAGAGTTTTTGGCTTGAAATGTCACATTGTGTGCCGTTGTGAACTTTGTTTAACGTCATAGCGTGCGCTGTGTGCTGTATACATTAGGCGAGTTTGAGCAATGGCGGACTTAGCCAAAATAGTGTTTGTGCTAACCTTGCTGACAAGACGTCTTACATGTATACAGATAAATGTTGAGTCACTCTAGCATTACATTGACTAACACAGGCGTCGGAATGTGCGCCATGGTTTTCATCTTAACAAGACTGGCAATTAGGCTTCTGATTGGCTAACATGGCAGTATGGTTAGAGTTATAACCGTGCGTTCACACCGCCAGCAGTGAGAGCGTCAAAGTGGCCGGAAGTCATTCATTTTCAATGTGAGCCGGCGGCAAGCAGCGGCGCGGTGCGTCTTGGACGGAGAGAGCGTCAAGGAGAGTTGAAATCAACTTTATGGTAATGAGCTATGACGCGGATCGGCGGCAACCAATCGAAATGTAGAAGTCCACCGCTTGAGCAGATTCCAGATAACGCAGTCCTGTAAACTTCGGTTCCGACCACATTAGTTCCCATGGCCGACCGCCAATAAGCAACAAAGAAGAAGAAGAAGGTCCCATGCAGAATGGAGGAGAGGTTAATAATTGCTGTGGCGGGTTTCCCAGTAATTTACGACGTGTCCCTGTTTGCGTAAATAAATAAAAAAAACGATGCATGGACCAAGGTGCCCGAGATTGTTGGGGTTCCTGGTGAGTTTCTAATGTGTATTAACGTTATGTATTTTCTGAAAATAAGCGGAAATTTCAAGCTGACTTTAGCGCCAGAGCATGCAAAGCTGTTACTGCTGCAGAATATTCTGACATATCAAAACATATTGGATTACATAAAAATAGGTGTTGTAGAGAGCTGCAGCAATTTTTTTCACAATTAAAATCAGTAACGTCTGCTTTTCATGTTCTATTACTGGTCTCTCCTATTGAACAAATCGCTTAGCTGGAGAAAAAAATATATATAAATGTCATTAGGTTTAATACAGTCAGTGGTACATACAGCAATGCTATTTCATTGCTCAAAACAACACCGATTTGACCAATTGCATTACACTAACGTTACACTTCAACCGGTAGGTAATGTTAATTAAAGACCAAGACTCGTAAATGTCTCCTATAATATTGAAATTAGACTAGCACTTAACCATGAACATAAAAATTACACACCACACAAATGGCTTTTAATTGAAAGAAAACATTTAACTACAAAAAGTTCTCTCCATCGACCAATTTCTTACTTTCACATTCAATATATTTCAGGAGGTTAACTTATACCCTCCTTGTGGTCAGTCCGCACAAGATTAACAAGCTTGTTTGATTTGCGCCCCCTTTAAATAAAACACAAGCATTCAATCTACGTCAGAGCGTCGTTGGCAGGGCGGCCAAGGCGAATTTTGAAGATCTCGCCGCCGGCGGTGTGAACGCATGGTAATGCAGCCTGTTGATTTTAGAAGACAATGCTCGTGTGGACGGGGATTTTTTTTTTAAGCGGAGGAGGAAAAACACCGTTTTAAAAAATACCCGTGTACGTGTGGACAAGGCATAAATCATATCCTCCATACTCTTACTGTACAATCTGAAAGGCGACGCTAAAAAACTATTTCCTTATAACTGCTTCGTTGTAATTAATGTCTTTGTTATGTGTCATATACAGCAGTTGGTATCTTTTTTCAATACGGCATCGTTTGAACTGATTAGCACCAACTGTCAGAGTGAACCCAAGCTGTACTACACAAGCCGGGAATTTAATACTGTAAGGCTACACAAAAAAGGATGATGCATTTGGGCCATGCTTTTAAAATGATTTGTATTCATTGCTTAAAAGCACTGGGAAGCTCCTACGAGAGCGAAAATGCAAGTCATAAACACATAAATTAATAACACGATACATATATTTCCCCGGAAAATGTGATCAAATAATGAGTGCAAAACTAACCTTGAAGCTGTCTGGGTGGATTCAAAGGCTTTGAGCCACTGTTGTTACGTACAGCAAAAATTAATATGAAACATTTTTCTGGCTGAGTTTCACAATTCTGACCACGATTCATTATTAATTTACATTCGAAATAATTCTAACATGAAAAACTGAGAAACATGAAATACACTTCTTTAACTTAAGATCAGTTATCGTCATCCGCGTATTCATTCACTATTAATAGACGCGGATAATTGAACAGTTACGTGGGAGTAATTAGAATCTTTTTGAACAGATCTGCTTTCATCACTCCTAACCGAAACGTGACCACGGACATATATCGAGGGCGTAATCACTGAAAACAATGCGTAATCATTACAGTGATATTGATATAGATGTTGAGTTTCTTTGACACAGGAAATCAAATAGTATTTATGTTTAGCACTAAGCAGAAATCGTAGCGATCAGTCCGTGTACCGTGTCCTGCAGCTGCGGTGTAAAGAGCTGCGTCAACCAACAAGATAAATGGTCTGATTATGTACGGTTGAAAAGCCTAGTCGTTATTCTACTAAGATGGCTTTAATTAGGTTTCCCCTAAATTAATCACTGCCCCTTTTCCCCCTTATTCATCTATACTGTCCCTGCTGACTTTAGGACTGCTGTCACAACAATAGATCCGCTAAGATGTCAATTTAAGGTAATACAAAAGCAGGAAAAACTAGACCACAAGAAACAGCTGCACGGAGGGACACTGAAAGCCATTTATTAGCATGCGAAAAGGAAGCAAGCCCACTACCATAAAAGCTGGTTAGTCAGATGGGTGGAAATAATGATCTGTTGCTCTTCACAACCTGACTGTGACTTTTAGTTACATGATAGACATGGTAACCTGGTAAAGACTGCCACAGAACAGTAACTGGTTAAAATTGTTAACTTTAGACTGACTTCAGATAAACTGTACCAGCGGACAGGGTTTTAGGTAGGGTTTGAAAAATAGTGAGGCCTGCATGGGTGGAGTGGGGTGGTTGGTATGGGTTTACTCCAAATTCAGTGTTGTGATGATGTCATTCAGCACCGGTACCAGTTTTTGTAGAAAACCAACACAATAAATGTCTTTTCAAGTACCGGAAGTGTGGTGCCTGATACAGTGGACAACACCTGTCTAAATATCTAGGCTGAACTGAAATAAGCATACACTCATCTCAGAAGAAATGTTCTTAGTAGGGATGAACCGATCCGATACCTATATCGGATACAGGTCCAATAATGGCTTAAATGGGTGAATCGGATATCGGTAGCATTGAACTGATTTATGGGACCTATCTATTTGATTAAATTATAAAGTTTTTCTGTATTCGTACACATGCATGCGGAACCTACGTAAACCTCCATTATGTATCAGCGGCGCGCAGTTAAACCACCGCGTTTTGTTAAGAAAAGATTCAAGAACAGCTAACAGTATGGAGGGAGCTAACAATAAAATGACATCTGTGTGGAGGTATTTCACGCTTGCTACGCCAACAAGTTCCAAGGCTGTTTGCAATATCTGCAAAACCAATGTTTCGCGGTGAGGCAGCAACACCGCAAAGTAAAATACGACCAACTTAATAAAGCTCCTCCAGAAGCGTTGTGCCAAATTGTGCGAGGAGTTGTATTAACAAAACAAAAAAACGGGATTGTTCGAAGCAGGTATACATAACTCGACAGGCAGCGTTGCAAAGATGCGCGAATCTCCCCAGCAATAGTGTAAAAGCGACAAAAATAATAGAAAAGGTACTCAAATTCATTGTTGATGAGCTACCCATTGCAGTACGGGTACCACCGCCTGATTAAACACTTTGAACCACGGTACAGTTTGCAATCACGGAAATAATTTTCTGAGATCGCTCTACCTGAGCTGTACAA
>JAODKF010000056.1:809204-829416 GCA_026779585.1 Mormyrus proboscirostris | reverse complement strand
ATTAAACACTTTGAACCACGGTACAGTTTGCAATCACGGAAATAATTTTCTGAGATCGCTCTACCTGAGCTGTACAAGAAAATGGTAAAAAATATACTGCGAGCCTCAACGTGCGGTGTTTTCATTTAATACATTTAATTGTTGTATACTGCAATTTTAATTCCTGAAGATTGCTGCACCTAAAGGAGTACTTATAACATTACTTACATTGGAATTTCTGTTACTTAACTGTTACTAGGTTATTAGTATTATGTTAATAGTAAATAATTAAGCTTAAACATATTTGTGTGTGCGTATTTTTTACATTGTCTTCCAAAATCAGGTATTTAGGCCAAGTATTTAAGCCTGATGTCTCCTTAAATATAATCTCCATAATTTCCTCTCGAAAGTGTGACATACGTCTTATTAAGTAATTACCGGTATTGGACCGGTATTTGGGATCAGCCGATACCCAAAGCCCAGGTATTGGTATCAGACCTGAAAAAGTTGGATCAGCGCATCCATAGTTGTTAGCCATTTTTTTTATCCAGTTGTTCTTAGCTTTGACTTATTATATATATATATATATGTAAAAAAATAAAATAGCTGCCATAGGACTGGCTCCAAGTTTATACAAATAAATACATGCCTGGTTGTGGTAGTTGTATTGTGCTGCTAGAAACAAAATGTGGCTATAAGAAAGCAGTTTTGTCTTAACACACCCAAGTATGAATTCAAAGAATAATGCACCACAAAATGGATACCTCTCCCTCAAACAGAATTCCGCAAAGCGTCTTATCATGTTCAGCTAACCTTACAGTTACTAGAGGATTATGGGTGAGGTATTTATCCCTCATGTAACATGCCACTGGCATTGCCTCCTTATAACTTGCATAGACATGCTGCATCATTTTATTGTTTTATTGTCATGTATTTGTTTATGTTTTGTATGGCTGCTACCTTGGCCAGGTCTCTCTTGTAAAAGAGATTTTATATCTCAATGGGACTTCCTGGTAAAATAAAGATAAATAAATCATTTAAAACATATATTTATAAAACTAAATTTAAAGGGCTGAAGCATAAACTTTTCGTATGTGAAGTGGTCAAACGAATGCTACACTGATTTTTCTCCTCTCTTTGCCAGATGAATTAATATTCTGTTGCCTACCTGACATTCAAGCAAGGAAAGTAGACTCTGTACCCTAAAATAATGTACCAATGTGTTATTTTTAAGGATTCTTGTTTGCAGAAGCTGTCCTTGGTACCGAGAATGCCTCCAAGGTCACCTGGAGGAATGAGCATGCTCTCGGCTGTCACTGTGCTAACAGTAAACACAGGCCTGTCTGCAAGGACACCTGTCACCAGACTAGGTACAGGTAACTATTGACATTAGGCCTGAGTTTTTTTGGAGGGGCAGCTGCACAAAGGTTAAAAAAGGGGCACTCAGTACCATTAAATGTCATGCACAAGTTCACATGAAATAGTTTGGGCAAAACAAGCAGGTGCTGAGGCACCCCTGCCCTCTCCTTCTGCACATACCAGTTGGCATGTTTTCAGTATATGCAGCATTCTGCTTGCATTGCACTTTGTGTTTCTCTTGGGATTACCTCCAGACCCCCGTGACCCTGTACTACATAAGTAGTTAGAAAGACAGATACGTTGGATGGATGGATGGATATTCTTGAATATTATGTAACAGGTACCTGGTCTCTGGAGAAAATTATAAAAATAATTTACCTACATTTTTTGGCTGTTTTTAGTAACTCTTAATCTGATCTATGACATTTATTTGTTCTCTGAAAAGCACAACTTCATTAATTTCTCTGTGTAATTCTGTTAATTGCGCATAATTTTCAGGTGCTGGTGGGGATATTTAATAATTGAATAAAACTGTATAATTACCATTCTGATTTGATGTATTTACCATTTTAATTGGCTTATTAGTGCTTAAACTAACACAGCAGGGAAAAGGCTAATAAAACCTGTTTCAGCTGCTAGGGACATTAACCCTAATATTGAACAGTTCTCACCCCACTAATTTCCTTTAAAAAACATTGATTAAAATTAATTATCATTCTACAACAGGAATGCCTGAACAAAATATACAGGGTTACAGTAATTACATCAATTTAATGTGACAAGATGACAAAAAACAGAGGGGAGGCTTTTTGTGTGATTAAATGAAACTCCGAATGATATCTGAATGGAACAGAAAATGAAATGCTCCATCAAGTCTGAAGGACACAGAGCCTGAGAGCTGATGACATGCACCTGTTGATCCTGTAAAAAGAAATGACAAAATTTTAAAAATAATTATCCTCATTGGTATGCAGTGTATATAATTTTCTTGTCCAGCATGATTTATGTGGCACTACTGCCAGGGCCAGTCCGTCCTATAAGCAACATAGGCGATTGCCTAGGGCACCATTTCATTAGAGGGTGCAAAAGAGCGAGTAAAAACATACCTCAGCTTGCTTCTCTGACATTAGAATTATGTTTACTGGCTAGTTAACAGCCAGATACCCTGTGTTACTGAAATGTTTTTACTATAAATAAATTGAAAAAAATTTATGTTTCCTAGGGCTGACATGGTGATGCAGTGGTCCACCAGGGTTTTACGTGTACGGAGTTTGCATGTTCGCCCCATGTTGCCCTGGGGTTTCATCGAGTTCATGCAGTTCAAAAGCAGGCTGAGGTTAATTGGAGATGCCAAATAGTGTGTGAGTGTGCTCTGTTCTGGGTTATTTTCTGCCTGCAGTCACCAGGATAGGCTCTGGACCCTCCCCCACATCCCTGAAAGGGATAAGCAGTTACATAAAATGGATGTTGTCTGCTACTCAGGTGGTGGGGGTAGGGTGCCAGAACACCCATGCCTGAGCCTGACTATTGAATTGGATGGATGTTATTCAGGATCATGAACGTTTCTGCAGTTTCCTTTCCTGGGTGCTGAGTGGCAGGTGAATACAAATAAGTGGTCATACTATTACATCTGTGTCACCGTTTTGTTTATTTTCAGGATGATGAGAGTGGTCCTTGTGCTTTGATATGGAAGTATGGATGTATTTTAATATGGCTTGCCAGCTATGCAAGACCCAGTGCTGGAGTGCTACTTCCAGCTGCATGCCAGAGTGTTGCTTCCGGGTCCAGGGGTCTGTATGATGGTTTTCCATCTCTGAATTTTTGTTTCCTATCTGAAATTCCCATCTCCTGGTTCCCATGTCCTGGCCCAACCAATCCTGAGAATTTCTCCTTTAAAATACATTCCAGAGTTGCCAGTCCAGCCAGCAGCCCAAAATCCAATTGCCCGGACTTAGGGACATTGAGGTAGATGGGCTGGCGCCATGGGTGATATCGTCTAGTTTAGGATGTTAACCATTCCATTTCTGCTGGATGTACTGACCCCTCACTCTAGCCTAACACATATCTGTGAGCAGAGAAAAGAATGACTGTTTTTGTTAACTTTATTCATGTATAAAAGGGAATTATACCCTAAGCCCTAAGACATGGCATCTAGTTAAAATTCATGTAACTAAACAAGTTCCCTTTATTTCAAAGAAAAAAAAATAGCTAATATGCTACAGCAGAAGCCCTTGTGGCAGCTTTTTCAGATTTATTTATTGGTCTGCTGGGATTTTGAATCAGATTGCATTTCCCGCACATTGAATGTATACCCTGATTGCACGCAGCTGCATCTCCTGTGTGCAGGTGATTCCCATCCCATCCCCCACTCCCTCCCGGATTCATCGCTGAAAGGAAGCCATTGGATCTATGAAACAGATGCCATTCATTGAAGGGGGGATGTTTGCTGGGGTCAACGGAACTCGAGGAAGAGTGAGGAGGCGTGGTGCGACAGAGTGGGCCATGAGACATGGCAAATTTCACACAGTGCTGACCCCGCTGCTCTGTTCCACTCAGTGCCGCTCCTTTTGTTATGCAGGTGTGTGGATAGCTAAGTTAGCGGGCCGCACAAAGGGAAGCTAATCTCTGAGGCTTGTCTGTCAAATCTATAGCAATTAAAGAGGTTTAATATAAACAAGGCAGATTGGCAATAAACTGAGTTTGATTGTAACATGCTAAAGGAAAAAAAAACTAATGTAAATAAATGTAGTGGATATAGTGGATATGATGTGATCAGAACAATGGATAGAAATAGCTATTTAAGGGGCACTAGAACATATCAGTTAGTTCCCAGTGATTTTTAACTGTCATTTAATCTCAGTTGGGTATTTAGGAAGTTGCTTGAAAATGATAACAATATGTTATGTAAGTTCATACCTTACTTCCCCTTTGAATGTAATATTTAAATCCTATTCATTGCACATACAGATATGGACAGCTGTGGCAAGAACTTTGAGAGTAACCTGCCCCCAAGAGTGCATTGTTCTGGCACTTTCCCGATAGGGTAGGGAGCACAACTCTCCACAAAACTGTATGCCTCAAAAGGTATGCGAATGTAGCACAAGTCTACCAGCCTGAGGGCCCTTTGTGGCCCATCACCAGATATCCACTAATGAATAATTTAAGGATTCAAATAAAAGGTTAAAAGGTAGAGCTAGGTGACTAGACAAGCTCACCTTACACAAATACAATCAATGTGAATTTGCGAGCTTCCTTATGGAGGAAGGCTAAAAAGTGCTGAGAAATATTGTCAGAATTTGGCTGATTCCGTACTCTACCTTTTGTTCCAAACTCAAGTGTCGTACAAACCCTCAAAGGGAACATTTGTTTAGTGAATTTATTTTGGTGCTCTGTTAGCGTACTGTTGTTTAAAAACTGGGATGGTTATCATTGTATTATCCATTTCAAGCAATCGGTAACATTTGCTAATTATTCCGGTAGTTGAAAGGGCTGCTGTGTTTTTTCATGGTTTGTTTTTAAAAGCATAGTTTGGTTACAGTGTCACCCGGGACCCTCTATATTCTCTGTAATACAAAAATAATAATTGCAGGAAAAAATAAACTCATGAAAGGCTATTTCACACATCCAAAATACTGGACAGTTAAGAATGAAAAATAACAGACAAGGGCTTTTAATGTATGGTTTTCTTTTTAGCTGTTGTACTCAGGATGACTTGATTAATGATACCAAAAATCTAATAACATCTAGTCACCACTTTGTAGTTTGTAGTTCCACAAACTGTTATCCAGTGGTGAGCTAAGCAAACCAAAGAGACAGGCTCAAAATAAGTTTCATCTTTTGTATTTTAAAAATATGTGCATATATTGTCACAGTAATACATTCTGATTTGGGGACGCTAAGGGTGGAAGACAAAGACTTTTGGATAATAGGGCCTATGGAGATTTTAGTTTAGCATCTTCTGGCCCTGTCAGCATTTACATCTCATCTTGATAAGTCAGTCTGTGGACTTTAAAATGTTAGCTGAATTGGTAGGCTATGCTTATTTCACATGGCACTGTGTGCTCAGCTGCCTGAATATGCGCCCTGATGTTTCAAAATTTAAAGTTCTTTGGAATATATTTTATAAGTTAACTTAAAAACCCCAGTCTTTTCATGACTACTCATTTGTCACAGTCTTTTCCAAAAAAATCACTATGAAACACGTGACAATCCCAATACAGGGCTGCCAACTCTCACGCATCTAGCGTGACAATCACGCTTTCAGACAAGTGAGTAAAGCAGTAAAGATCTGAGAGCTCCAGAGGAACTACAGCGTGGCAAAAAAAGAGGACGGAGGCCCCATCAGATCTGAAGTGAGCAGATAGAGAATTGAGTTGTCTTACAAATGAACTCACAGTATGAACACAAAAAGAACTGAACTACTTCCCTGTTGATTCACTTTTTGGTTCAATTTAGGAGGATTAGGTTTGGATCATTTACAAAGGGTTATATGTGAAAACATCCTTTTTAGTCTGGGAATAGTCTCTGAGAGTGGTCTGTGTTTATGTACCGAACATCAGGTCAGAGTATCTGGCCTTCTTGGAGACCATAGGTGGGGTGCTGGAAGGTGCCCCCTCTGGGAAGTCCATTGTTCTATTGGGGGACATTAATGCTTACATGGGTAATGACAGTGAAACCTGGAGGTGAGTGATGGATAGAAACAGCTTCTCCAATCTGAACCCGAATGCTGCCTGTGTGCTAGTTACAGTCCACAACAAACACCATGTTCAAGCATAAGGTGTTCATAAGTGCACCAAGCACCAGGATACCCTAAGCCGTTGATCAATGAATGATTCTTTAGTCATATCATCAGGTCTGTGACTGTATGTCTTAGACACATGAGTAAAGAGAGGAACTGAGATGTCCTCAGAGGAACTGATCACCATCTGATGGTGGGGAAAATGCCAGACAGACATGGAAGACCCAAATATACAGTATACAAGGTGTGCAGGGAGTATCTGGCAGAGGCCTCTGTCTGAGAGATTTTTAACTCAAACCTACAGCAGAACTTCTTTTACATTCCAAGGGAGGCTGGAGACCAAGTGGGCAGCGGACAGACTGCTGACAGGTACCAGCAGGCCAAGCCAGAGTGCAGCATTGGCAGATGTAGAAGCAAAAACTCAAGTGTGGGAGGAGTTTGGTGAGCCCACGGAAAATGATTTTTTGTAGGCCTTGAAGAGATTCTGGCAAACTGTCAGGTGATGTAGGGGGACAAGCTCGTGCTGCTTACAGCAGGGATAGAGTACTGTTGACCTCAGCTGGGGATATATTTGGATATTGGGAGGAACATTTAGCAGTGCTGTCTGTTGTGCTGTTATGGGCTGTGATGATAAGCAGTGCTGTCTGTCATACTGTTATGTACTGTGCTAATCAGCGATGCTACCAGTTATACCGTTATGAAGTGTGAAAAACAGCAATGTGCTGTCTGTTGCTCTTATGGACTTTGTGATCAGCACTTGGAAATCACTTAATAATGATAACTTTGAAACCCTGCCAGTAATTTTGAAATGTGTTCATAGTAATAATAAGTTATTATACCATGCTTTTCATCCCTTAAAAACGTATATTATCCTTATTCTCAAATGCATAATGGTTTCAGGGAGGAAAGGAATGTTTTTGGATTGTGCCTCTTGCAAAAATGTTTTTTTTTTGTCAATGTGGCTCCTGAGTAAGGTTGAGTACCACTGGTCTATGCATTTTTCAAACTAATTAAATCACATTAAATGCTAATATATACAGTATGTGACTATTTCTGTGAAGCTGATTAAAACCAAGAAGGGGGTCTGTCTGTATTCCCTAAACACGCCCGTTGCTTGCTCCACCCACCTGATCACTACTCCTCCCACACTGCCCCATCTCTGCAATTTCTAGAAGTACTAGATGGATTAACTGGGAATGTGAAACTGAAATGTGTTTTCACCCAATTGCTCTGAGTCCTTGTCCCTAGTAACTCTCAAACTACAACTAGTCATTTATTGCACATTCTGCTTATATGCCAATTTGCAGAATCTTTCCCACTAATTACCTGTATTTCTTCAAGTATGTGTTCATGTAAATGTTTAAATATAATTTATACAATTTATATTTTTATATGCTTAAATATTTATATTCCATTTCTTTCTCATTTACACCAAGACCAACATTTGTTTGGTTTTTTTTTTTTTTTTGGTGTGCACGATGTATTCAATGCCATACAATCTACTTTAACGCTCCTGTGAAATACTAAATCGAGCTCATGTAATCCCGAAAATGTGCATACTATTTACCTTTTTTGAGCTCTGAATTTTGCTGTTTCAAGATGTCAGATTAATTTTCAGTGTAATTGAATTTTATGTTTTAGTTATTTATTTCCTAAAGAAACCATGACTGCAAAGCCAGAAGCTTGAATGACGTCAGCAAATATATTCAAAAATTCCACTGTCTAAATTTCATGTTGGGATGTGATGGATGATGATCCATTGAGCTACTGTGGTAGAAAGATTATAAATCAACCTCTCAGATAATAAGACTCTGGACCTCTCAGTTGATGGGTAAAGTTATCTCTTTTATTCAAGCAATACAGCAAAGCACAGTAAACAAAAGGGGCCACAAGGAGTCTAAACAACAGCAGGTAGACAATATAAGACAATAGAAGCTAAACTAAACAAGAAAATGTGGTGGGGACACATGGACTAGAAACAGGCTGCTAGCAGGGAAACATTCTACAGAAGCACTAGCAGGTAAAACATGCAGTAACTAACAAAGGAACAGGAAATGTGCAGACACACGTATATACAAGTAATGAGAGCCGAACAAGGGACAGGTCAGGGTCATTAATCACTCATGCACTAAGGACTCAGACACTAGGTGATATAAGGAACACAGGCACAGACAAGTTAAACAATGATACTACAGACAATGACCAAACTAGTAGTTAAATACAAGGAACATGATTAACATGTGGCTGTCAAAAACAGAGTTTTGGGGCACAAATACTCAAAATGTCCACAGTTGTTTTGGTTTGGAATGGATGATTACTCAGCCATGTGGTGGTCTAGGTAACACCTGTTGGCCAAACAGGGAACTTAGGCAGATGACAGACAGAACAGGGCAAGACATGGGCCAATAATGACAATAAAGAAAATATTATTACAAGCCTTTCTTACATACTCCCATTTCAACTCCCAAACATAACATGATTAAATTCTCGTGCAATAAATTTAGCGGAGCTCTCCACAATACATTTTGCTAACCAGCTACCAGGCTGCCACAGACAAAATTTGCCAAACACAGAGGCTAGTATTCAGAAAATCATCTTGCACTGCACAATTTTAGAATCAGTGGCATGTATAAGATTGGGAAGTTTGAGAAAGGATTCACGGAATAAGTTTAGATGGCAGATGGCTGTGTTCATGAGATCATTTTTGCCCTCAGCTCCCTTCTGTTGACGCAATTCCAGTTTTCTAATTGTGAGGTGATTTTGGCCTAACTCGATTTCATAATTCAGTTTTTATTAAATGTGCATTTACTATGTTTCACCTTTGTATGACAGTAGTACCTTGTTGAGATTTTTAAGAAACACTCAAAGTTTTCAGTGATGTCTGCGTGACATCTCGGCTGATTCCTCCTAAACCCTAAGCTGCTTTATGCAGTAAAGCCAGCTTGCATTTACCCCCTTATACTGAGCTCAGATTGATGAAAAACAAACCCCTCAAATTATTTTCTTCAAACTGGCTGTTCTGTGGCCTAGGCAGATGAGCTGAAACAGGCTGGGGAAATCGTAACCTGTGCTTTTTCTGGATATTAGCCTCATCTATACCTGCCTGTGACTCGTCGCCTTTGGGGGTCTCCTCACTCTTTCATTGCAGATGTATAGAGAGCTGAACAATGCAGGCCATTGATGCTATGGGGCCCTGTAATGGATTTCTAATTACGGGCCCCGGCACCCTCCAGTCCGTCCCCTTTTAACTGCCACCTCACAGAAATGCTTCGGTAATGATTTGCGAGGATAGGTGCATGTTTAAAATAAATGCATTTTGTGACCTAGGCACTAAGCTACGATTTTAGAAAAAGTGGGAAATGGCATACATTGGCAGGTGACTATTATCCGCGTCTAAATGAAAAGCTCCGCCCCCACTGTGGGTTTGGTCTCACGTTGTGCACCTGTGTTTAGCAAAGTCACTGGCAAAATAAGACAAATATAAAACTATTCAACCAAACCATGCATCCATTAAGGGGCGCTTTATTTAGATGCTACATGGAAAAATTGAAATCATTCATCTCCGTCAGGCTTTTTCTTACTCGCACTCTTGGAGACGCAGCTGCAGCCGGGACTGCATTATCGCAGCTCCGCTGGGCAACACACACAGACAACGTTCATCAGACCTAGTGAGTGGCAGTAATCAGCATCTTGGGAAATTCGCAACACAGGTTGTATTTTAGCCAAATTCTCCAATGAGCGTTTTCCATTACACTCCATTTTTCTCAGAGAGCTGACCTGCTGTGTGTCTTGGTACAGACCACTTTAAGCTAAAAAGGAGCTGTTAATGCTCTAGGTGAAAAGCACGACCTTGTGTGGAGGGCTGTGGCTAAATCTTCTACTCCAGTGTTTTACCTGCACTGGTCGCATGAGTGCTGGAGAAGCCTCCCAAGATACTATCAGAAAATATTGAAAAATGCAACTTAGCATAGCAAGGCCCCAGAATTCCCCCTGCAGCCATTTTCAGCAGAAATGAAGGGGATAACTGCCTTAGGGGCTGTGCTGAGGGCTAGGGGGGAGCAAAGAGTGCATTTGCCTGTGCTCATTCAGCCCCGTTGAATGGGGCTTAGTGCAGATGGATGGAGCATTAAGCTGCTGGTATAAACAGAAAATTTACCAAGAAAACCCTGTTAAAGAACAGCGTTTGTTTTTTGTTAACCTTTCACCCTTCAGGCAATTATACACCATCATATTATTTTCTTTCTTTTTTGCGGATGGTGGAGTTCATTGTCCTTGGATCCTATTATGGTGAATTCAATGAAGACCATCCGGCATTAAAATCACAAGCTATACATCTGAGGGCATATATGACTAGACTAAAGGTCTCCTACGGACACGTGGCTAAGATGAGGGGATTCATATGGAAGCAAGGCAAAAGACTTTTTCCAATTGCAATTTATGAGTTAGGTAAAGAAGCAGCTCAGTGATTAGTGGCTTCAGTATTGCATACTTATAGCAGGATTCAATGCAGCATCACAGGTACCCTTTTCCAAGGGCACCTAGAAATCACTGCATTTTAGTAGTAGTAGTAATAATAATAATAATAATGACAGTCATATTATTATTAGTTACTATTGATTATTAATTATTATTTTCTATCATCATTATCTCCAATAACAGAGTTTGCATAAATTTCAACGTTTTGCACAATGTTTGAGCTCTAATGACAGTTTTTGCTTATCAAAAATCCAAGTGAAACCACATCCTCTAAGCATTCTGTCCAGTCAGGTGTGGAATCCATTTCACAGCCATTAGCATGGTCGTTCTCTACAACCATGGCCGCCCCTAGATAGTTTCAATCGACGATCACCCACTGCAGTCAATCTATGAACCTAATTAAACTTGCTCCAGTTCAGTGGCCTTCAACCTTTTTTACAGGGAGAGCTACTTTCACCAAGAAAGTACTTTGGTTAGCTAACCAAATCGCAGTGGATTAATTTGCCGAACCCCTTGGCATATTTCACAGATTGGTATATTTTACTGATCAGGAAAATTGCTGGGATTAATCAAATCAACCTGTTGGCAATCACTGGTCTAGTTAATACTTCTTTGCTCAGTTCTGAACTTTGGTTTTTCTTGTTTGGTGTCAGTTCTCTGGTTCAGTTCAGTCAGCTTTCATGTTTTGGCTTAGAATCTTGTTCCTGTTTGTTTAGTTCCATGACTTTAGTTCCCTTGGTGATACTTATTGTGACTTTGTGCTTGAGCTGCCTCAGCTACATACCCTGCAGTCAATGGCCCCAGTTGTATCAGTACTGAGTACTTGGAGGATCACCAGGACATTTCAATGCATATCCACCACAAAACCATACTATGGGTCTGTGCGATTCTCCCCACAGCCCAGCATTCTCTGGTATTCTGGGATCTACACTGATGTGTGTTACTAAGAATAGGAGACAATGCAGTCTCCTAACAAGGGATGGTTTAGCAACGCTGCTAGCTTTTCAGAGCCCTGTTTAAGGAAATATCCAGTCTTCAGTGACCTTAGGCAAAGGCTATTCCGTTCCTTGTCTTCTCAGTAGTCCAGCCACAGTCAAAAACCTAATGGAAGAATAGCCAACACCCAGCTCACAGCACTGCCAGTCTAGACAAACCCCCACACTTTCATGAATCACGTGCCAACAGCATGATGCTGAACTCTTTCACTCATTTTACTATCATAAGGGATAAATGAATGATAACAAAACTGTACTATAGCAAACTTTTTCTGTTTGTCTGCATGATGTCATTGACCCTCACCCAGCTCAAAACCCCACTAAAAATAAATGTTTCCAAAAGTTTCAAATAATACCCCTTCACTTTTTCACATTCCTTGTCTCTCATACGTGACAGAAAAAAAACACTACTGCCTGGGTACCCACCAATCAGAAATAATTGCCCATTGCAGAGCATATAATGTTCCGTAGAACTAGGGTTAGTAGCTTTCATGCTATTATTACCATTTTATTTGATTAGCTAGCTGTTTAGTTGGTTTAGTTTTGATCTCCTGCACTGCAGGGTGTACATATATATTGAAAGCACAGTGTGGCGTTGGATCACAAGCGATAATGGATTATTTTACATTTCTAAAGCTCTGGCCAGTGCAGGATCTGAGGGCGACTCGGCGCTGAGCCCTTTCAAGTCTGTTGTCCACATTGTTGGGCAGTGACACCAAGGACTAATGATACTGCCATAACCACACTAGGTGCCCTAACAATTAAGACCAAAGGACTGCAGCTGTAAAAGATGGTTCTGGAAACCTCAGACTGGCTGAAAACTAACCCGTCTGCGGCAGATAATTGGAGCCACCACGGGTGTTTGAGCCAAGGGGGCTGATCACTGATCAGCTCTGCAGTGAGCTGTATTTCAAAGGGACAATTTACAGTATGGTAAAAATGTAAATACAAAGGCATGCCGTAGACACACACATGCCAACGCAGTATTTGAGTTAATAGTTCCAAAAGCTCCCTTTAAGATACACTTTTTCTCAAATTTGCAAAGGTGGCTCACTGGAAGCTTTGGCCATAATTTACAGAAAAGATGTCAGGTGTGGCAAAGGTTAGAACTTGCAATTAATGCCAAGAATGCATTACTGCATTATTTTCAGACATTAAATATTTTGTTGTTTAATTGAGATTCTGCTGTATATGGCTGCCAGTTATCTTTTAGATTGTTATGTGGTTTCATCTTCATATATATTTTTCTTCTCTGTGTAGAATTCCCATAGTAAATGATAAAATTATTTTGGTAATGAAGCCAAACTGTCTTTCTTATGACTACATACTGATTCAGAAAAAAAACATTCATTTTCATGGCATACTTTTTCAAAGAGTGACTTTCCTGTATTTTCATTTTAATTCAATCTTAAATGCCATTATGGTCTAATCCTTCACCAGACCAGACCAACTGGTTTATCTCCAGTTTGAACTCCGTAAATTAGGAACCTGGTTGTATAAGTAAATAGGATTCACTTTGGTTCACTTTGAGTTTTGTAAAACACATAAAAGCTGCACTATGCAAATCACACAGGAAAGAGAATAAGATTAATTTAAACACTCCAGCACTGCCCATGCCTTGCAGGGGAATTCATAAAATATCATAAAAAAAGAAGATTTGAAGATCTCACACATCGAAATTTACAAAATAGCAATTGAATTATTGGTCAGTACATCACTGCAGCTCCATTTACTAACATGATATTTTCTGTACAATTTAAGTAATTCCAAAAATCACAGTTTTATAAACAAGTTGTTTGGTTTAAGACTGCTCTTTGTTAAATGGAATTGCAAAGACTAATATCTGCTTTGGGGATGATGCTCAGTCCATTGGGAAATTCCAACAAAAGCACCAACGGAGGACCTTGTGTTGTCAGATAGATGCTCTAGGGATCAGGCATCTCAGTCTTGGGTAAATATTTGACGTTGATATTATCGACGCTGCAACAAAACCCACGCAGCCTCTTAAACTCTCATACAAGGAGACAATAGCTGTATCTGGAGCTTGAAGCAGCCTGGTAGGAAGATTGTATGGCTGCCCAAAGGCTCTCATTCATGGGAGAACAACAGACCCTCGTTTCTGAATGCCCTAAAATCACATAATGTAGCTGGCTGTAGAAGCAGGTATGTAGGTAGAAACCTGACCTAATTTGTGTCTTCCTGAGAATGTGTGTAAACCTTGTATATTAAAATTTTGCCTAGATAATTTTCCAAACCTTAATTGTACATGACCACTATATAATTAAATCCAGTATATGTATCTTTGTCCAAACAGTAATAGCTTGATGACAACCAGCTAGTTCTTGGCAGCCTGGCTATTAATTTTCCTGTGTTAATACCCTGATCAGGGACATTGTCCACTTATGGTTTACATGCAGGGGCACTAGGGGTTGGTGGAGTTAGGACAAATCCAAATTTTGAACATAACTGGATTGATCTGGTTTGGGGCCCCTGGTATGCTTTCATCAGGGCCAAAATCTCTGTAGGCCTGCTGTTTACATGCACTGTAATGTCCTCTAGTCTGTCAGCTGTCATTCCTCTGCCTTGCTTATATTCCAGAAGCACAGAACTTCAGGAAATCCTTTTTCTATGTTCTTATCCTTCTGTGAAATCTAACGCTGACCGCTTGTATTAACACTTCCTTTCTCTAGTCACCTTCAAGTGACGTTTAAGGCAAAAAGCAGCCAAGAGTTTATTTCGGGACTGAAAAGAGACTTTGGTGCAAATGCATTTACAGCCTTTTGTGCGACATTTCATTATAATTTAGCCAATTCATTAAGTAATTGGCCTGCCGTTGTTTACATGAGCATTAAGGCAGCCTTTGGGAGGTGGTGCACAAATGTTTCATGTTATGAATGCAGAGTAAGAAGCAGGGGGATTTTACCGTCCATACGATTGAAAAGCAAGAGCTGGCAATTGGGTGCTCGCTCCTTTGCATAGCAATGACTGTTTTACAGAGTAAATACGCAAAGCTTCTACAAGACCATAAAGAGACATTCTTAACACATTTATATTCTACATATGCGCCCATTTCAATGGTACTGAGATCAGAAAAAAGGTGATCATATGTTCTTTCGCATTCGTTTACATATGGTTGTTTTAATATTCATCACACAAACGGTGGACGATCTATACCACCTATGCGGTCATTATGAATCTCTTTGCTAGTATCGAGCTCTCTGAAGCAAAAATATTTGGTTAGAATGAAAAGCGACGTACCAAAGAGTGAGCCTACATTCAACGTAAATGCCGTTTTTGCTTTTCTTTCGGGATGCATTCCTCAGAATCCGTCCAAGATTCATGGTCCTCCCGTTGTTTTCTTAGCGGTTCAGCTCATTTTAATGTCATGGTTTCTGTAATCTGTTGTGATTGTGCAGATCTTTGTCTTACTGAAAGCTTCTTAAGTGTGAAAGACGGTGCCTTTATATCCTCGTCGCTATTATTATTATTAAAATACTTAGATGAGAGGGGCCTTTGCTAAACTAGCCGCAGTGACAAGAATTGACCAGAAGATGGTAGTCATCAATTATATCATCACATTCATTTATGTATTTTTTTGTTTGTTCGTTCATTCATTCATTCCTTCATTCGTTTGATTATTTTTCTTGAAAAATAAATATCCCTTAAGTCTTAAAACTCGCATTCATATGTTATATGCGCTTTTTAAAAAAAGGCTAATTGCTTAGAAGATAAATGAGTAGGTAACTTCATTATTAGGAAGGAATTGTGCGCACCCGTGACATACAGTAAAGGAGGAAGAAGGTATTAATTAAATTAGCAAAGTAAAATAGACAAGTACATCAGTGAAAGTCTCATTATACATAGTAAAGCAAGTACAGTTCTCTAACCCCAAAACTAAACCTCAGAAATACGCGTTTGTCTTTAAAGAATACAATACTTCGGAGGAAGTACAAAAGTGCAGAGGACTTTCTGACAACTGTTACTGTGGGCCATCAGGGGGCAGTGTAGCTTAGACAAACTTTGTATAGGCCTGTGGCGCGATTCTGCCCCCTGTATTTCAGAGCCAGCTTGTCCAGAGGTTATGGGTTGGTTCGCAGCTGATGCAGGAGTAGGAGTTGATGGGAATGGATGGGGTGACTCCTTTTCACACCTTTGAGAAGCGTAGTAGTGAAGTGCTTGGTGCTGCTCCTGTTTTGTGTGGGTACACAGAGCTTCAAAAAATGTGTTCATTTTACATTAAGTGCATAGTGAGTATAGTTTCCAAACTTATCATGCCTTTCTAGTTTTGGTTGCTTTATATGCACCAGATTATTGTCCAGCTGCAGTGTGTTTTTTCTGTGTAATCTATTATACAAGTTAACACATACAGAAACACATTGGGTTGTCGCTGTTACCTCACACCCCTGATCTCTGTATTTTAGCGTTTATTGCTGTTACCTCATGTCCCTGATCTCTGTGTTTTAGGGATTATCAGTTACCTCATGCCCCTAATCTCTGTGTTTTAGGGATTTTCACTGTTACCTCATGCCCCTAATCTCTGTGTTTTAGGGATTTTAACTGTTACCTCATGCCCTGATCTCTCTGTTTTCATATATTTCTCTTGCTACTGAGGTTACCCCCCTCAAAAGCAGGCCCTGACAGGCCATTGGGTAGTTAGGGAATATTCCTGCTGGGCCGGTCTTGTGAAAGCCCATCTTTATTCCCAAAGCACAGCATCCCAACCCGCTCAGCCACACATTGATTGCATACATGTCCTGGGATCATATATAATATACATAATCAGACATAGATCTCACACCACACAAAGTGTTAATTGCTAAGATGACCAAGTTTATTTGTATAACATTGTAATCAATTGAAAATTCCCTGAATATATTAAGTCATATATTGAAAATGGACTGCTGCAGTGTTTCCCCTACCATCATATTGTGGGCAGTGGTGGCTTGATGGTTAGGGAAGCGCACTTGTAATCGAAAGATTGCAGGGTCAAATCCCCCACCACCAAGTCACCACTGAGGTACCCTGAGTAAGGTACCGTCCCCAAGCACTGCTCCCTGGGCGCTGAATTAGCTGCCCCCTGCTATGTCACGAAAATCAAATATGGGTTAAATGCAGAGGACACATTTGACATAAGTCATTTCAGGTTACCTTTCCTATAAAACAAGTCTATACATTGTCCGTTTACTAAACAAACTAAATAGCCTTATGTTATTTATCTTATTTACACAAGAGCTTGTCATTTTTGTCTCTACACGGTCACGTGTTTAGAATTCTCCTATGTTCTCTCTATCACGGTGAGCACACTCCCATCAGCAGACAGAGAGCGCGCGTCTGAAAATATGTTGCGTCAACCAGCTAAAAAGCAGACAAGAGTATCTTGTCATAAAAAGAAATGTGCCAATGTTTAGTTCAGTTGTCATTAAAAGAAACACATAAACACCATGAAACACAATCCTGTTGGTGTCCATCTGCCCCCCCACCCCCCAAGAAAAAACTGTAAACCTAGGGGAAACATTATACTGTGTATGAATTGGAGAAAATCATAACCTGTTTAGGGACTATTTTTTACATATTAGTACTAGTGATGCAGCTGGAATCCAAAGTATACTTTTCTTGGAAGAGACATGAAAGGCAGGATCAGACAGATGCTGACCTGGACAGTTATTGCCAATCACCCAGACAATGGAATAAACAACCGATTTCTCTACAGTTTATTGCAAGATTAAATTTGTTGAGCCCCAGTATACTGTAATGCTGCATATTATGTGAGAACACATTTGTAGATTTATAGTTTTATTTTAACAAACATAATTTAACGTTAGGTTAAACTTCGAGGAAGTACTTTTCTTTGTTGCAGTAACATAAATCAGCCTATCAGAGATATGGGAAAACATAGGTTTAGTGTCAAGCCTATATAGAACTTATGTCTACTTACATTGCTTGCTATTTGCAGGTACACTGTGACCGATCTTTCTAGGTTGCTTTTTTCTGAATTGCATACCGCATTGTTCCTTGTAACCAAAACTGTATCAGGCACAATTAAAGGCAGCTCAGTTCTCAGTTCGTTCAGGACCCAAAACCTACAACAGAATGCGCAGTCACAAGTGCAGCAAGTACTGTATAAATGTTTTTCAATAAACTGTAAAGTGACATCGTCATCGTTAACGTCATCGTTAAATTGGTAGGGCATCATGGAATGAAAAATGTTAAAGCCATTTGTAGGCTAATAGAAATGCATGAAGGCCTACTTTACTCTCTACCTACAAACAGATAAAGAGTGACAGTGGGGACGCATGTGTTCAGGCAAGGAGATAACCGCACGTTTGAGGAGACTCGTACTTGTAGCAAACATGCTATGAGTAGTTTGTGATGGTCAACAGTTTGGTGGTTCAACTATCACGGCATCCAATGTTCTTTAGAGATGCTACTAAGTTTTGTTTTTTTTTCTCCTTAAAAGTGGAGGGTGGGTTTGTGGGTGCAGATCAGGGTCCCTATATAACTGGTGGGGACGTGTCCCCCCCATCCCCTCACTATCTGTACCCCTGTACCCACATTTTGAATCAGAGTCTAATGTAATATAAAGGAAATTTCTTAAAGGCTGTACCCCTACTGATTTGAATTATAAATCCCAACCTTTTAAATATGGTGAGGAATAATCTGGCACAGTTTCTGGTACAATTATGACACTCAATTTTGTCATGTACATACTGTTTTAGTTGTAGCAATAACTTAAAATATGAAAATGTTACCAAGATGAAATTTCTATGAATCACTAGAAGGCTGAAACAATTATTTTAGGAAAAATAAAAACATTTCACAAAAACAATAATTTTGTGTTAGAGCATATAACGTCACAAGCTGTCTGAAGCTGACCCCCTACAATCGGAACAAATAAAAATTCCATTGTATTTGGTTAGTGGTACGTTTGCACCGCAAAAATTAAGATTTCTGCTGCTTTCGTTTTAAAGATAATAGCTATTATGAATGATGGATGAAGTAATCTGGAAGCCCGCATATTGCATGTATTGTATGTTTTGTTTTGTTTCATTGTGTTTTGTTTGACCCTGAGTGTTAGCTCCTGTGGGAAACATTATGTGGGTTGTTGCATGTATATGGATGAAGTGTGGTTTTGTGTAACTTCACTAGCGTGTAATGTATGTTGTGGAATTGGTATGTTTTCTTTTTTTGTATCACAATGTTTATTTTTTTTTGTTCCAATAAGGACTAGGGTGCTGGGTGTCCTAGTGTGATTACTTGTTACATGTAGGTGTGCTTTAGTTTTACGTAAATAAATCTTACTTTTACTTGCCACAGGTAAATGTCAGCCCCGTGATGTGAGGAACGAGGAGTCCAGCCCTCCGGGTGACCGGAGGGAGGGCGAGAGGCTGGGGAACCTCCTTAGTGGCGGTGGTCAGGCAAACAGGTCCAGAGGCGGCGAGCGGTAATCGTGGTCGTGATGGGTAAGCGAGGGTCGAAAGCCAATGGGTCCATCCGACAGGTATACACGGGACTGGAGAACAGGAGGACGGGTCGACAAGGGAAGCCGGGCTCAGCAGGGTAGGTGAGTCAAGGACAGGAGTTGGGCTAGGGAGGTAAGGAACAGGAGTTAAGGATTTCACAAAAGGTAGATGGGTAAGGAAAAGGAGCAAAGGAAGACGAAGGACAGAAAAATGCTCAGTAAGGCTTGTCATAGCGCAATACTTCGCAGTTTGAGCTTTAGTGACCTCCTGCTTTAGTAGGGGAGCTAATTAGCTGTTGAGGGGTTGCACCTGTCCGGTCCCACCCCCGTGGGCATAACAGAGCCCCCCCCCTTGACGGCCGCCGCCGGGAGGCCCCCGTCGCTTGCGAGGATGCCTTCGGGGACGGGGCGCTGGTTTGTTGGGATGTGCTTGATGGAATGCGTCTTTCAGGGCAGGATCTGTTACTTCCACAGCCGGGACCCAGCTTCATTCATCCGGGCCATCACCTTCCCAGTCAACGAGGTATTGTAAGCGACCCATCCGTCGTCGTGAATCCAGGAGGGTACGCATCCTTGAGGAAGGTGAGTCCTCGTCCATTGGAGGAGGTAGCTCCTCAGGTGGGTCTGAGGTGGGACGAAGGCTGCTGTATTTAACAGGTTTTAAGAGGGAGATGTGAAACGTAGGAGAGATCCGATACATTCGGGGCAACTGGAGTTTTACTGCCACTGGACCTACCCTTTTCAGGATGCGAAAGGGACCCAGATATCGAGCGGCAAGCTTGCGGCACCCAGGGTTCCGAAGGTTCTTGGTAGATAACCAAACTTGTTGTCTGATTTGGAAGGGAAATCCTGAGCGCCAATGCTTGTCTGCATGTCTCTTGGTCCGTTCGGCCTGTGTGTGCAAAGCCCGTTGTATATCCCGCTAGGCCTGCTTGCTCTCCGGGAACCAGGTCTCAACTTTTGGTACAGTTCCCGTAGGGGCGTCCCACGGGAACAAGGGAGGCTGGAACCCCAAGACACACTGGAAGGGAGTGAGGTTAGTTAATGGACTCACCCGAGAATTGAGGGAGTATTCGGCCCACACTAGATGAGAAGTCCACTTAGTGGGGTCAGTTCGGACCAGCAGTCAAAGGGCCTTGGAAACCTCATGGTTTGTACGTTCAGCCAACCCGTTGGACTGGGGATGATAGGCAGAGGTAAGGCTAA
>JAODKF010000056.1:771415-788622 GCA_026779585.1 Mormyrus proboscirostris | reverse complement strand
CTATAGTTTGCTGGATTACTTCTATCCCCTTTTTTGAATATGGGTGTTATATTAGCATGCTTCCAGTCTGAAGGTACTGCACCCGCAGATAACGATTTCTGGAATATTAGAGGTTGGCTAATATTATCCCTCATCTCGTTTAAAACTATAGGTAAGATGCCATCAGGGCCCTGTGATTTATTTATTTTGAGTTTAGATACGCTTAGCACCACATCAGCCTCAGTTATACATATATTGATCATAGATGATGCTGTATTCATACTAATTGGTGGTTACTCATGTTCTCTACTGTGAACATCCATGAAAAATAATCAAACTCATTTACTATATTAATTTCATTTTCAATTATAAGGCCCTTACTATCCTGAAAATTAGTGATTTTAGCTTTTAGAGCTCTTTTGGAGTTAAAATGTTGGAAGAAACTTATTGTAATCCTTAGCCTCCAGTGCAATTTTTCTTTCTACATCCCTCTTGGACAGTCTTTATTTTTTTAATTCCACCTGTAGACTTAGATACTCCTGCTTAATTTTGAAATGATTAGTTAACTTCCAATTGTGGAACAGAGCCCTTTTCCTCCTGACTTTATTCTTAATTTTCTTAAACCACCTTGGTTGTAGTTTCCTCACTGGCAAACTCTTTCTTCCCACTGCAGTATCTGGAGAGGGAGCTGACGATGGCCAGCCTGCCTTTCCCTTTCAACTTTGAGAGGAGTGTGGATGACTGGGTCTTCATGTGCTTCTTTGTCGGAAATGACTTCCTGCCCCACCTGCCATCCTTGGAAATCAGGTAGGTGGTTTTGTGCTTGTCCTTCCTGTATGGTCCATCTGAGAATGTCCTTGAGACTGAAATAAGCAGTTTTTTGTGAATATCTGCCTGTAGGGAGGGGGCCATTGATCGACTAGTGGGCATCTACAAAGATGTTGTGCACAGGACTGGGGTGAGTGTTTTGCGGACTGCTCCTTTGCCCCCCTGCACTGGCTGTTATTTCGTGTTTTGATTAGACGCTTGGCTGGAAGGCTCCACCTTATCTGGAGCTGGTCTTGAAAAGCTCATCCTTCTGCCTCACAGGGGTACCTTACAGAGAGCGGCTTCGTCAACCTGGAGCGGGTCGAGATGATCATGCAGGCAGTTGGTGTGGCAGAGGACAACATCTTCAAGAAGCGCAAGGAGGATGACGTATGATACTTTGGATTCTTTGCCTTACAGTGTCTGTGTTTATATTGGCCATCTGTATTTGAAGTTCGTTCATATGCCGAGTTGATGCCATCTTTGGGTGATTTGCATACACGACTTGACTTCCTGGAAACCTTTTTTAAGTTGGAACAGAAGATAAGTCTTCTGTTTTTGCACACAACTTGTCAGATCTGGCACGTAATAAAAATCAAAGCATGATGAGATGTCATGCCATACACTGATTAGTGTTCTTGCCCTTGGAATGCAAGATCTTTTGGAACCATTTTGCCTCTTAACTGGGGTTCATTTCTTTCATAGGAAGCATTTAAGAGGAGAATGAAGGAAAAGAAAAAGAGGTTAAAAGTAAGTGAAACGAGCCTGTTCTCCCTGTATTAGAAGGAATCCTAATGCTGATGAATGAATGCTGCAGTCAGCCTCTGTAAGAAAGCAGTTCTGTTGCCCTTTTGAATCTGTGGGAGGTTAATTGGCTCGATAAAGGTGTCACCTGCTTACTGTTTCTTCCCCCAGACGGAGCAGGCCCCTGCCTTCCTGCCCACAGGGCAGTTCGCCCCTGAGGCCCTGGGCAGGAGAGGAGGCCCGCAGCCCATCCAGAATGCCAGGCATACCGCCTTTGAGATGAGGATGCAGGGGCAAGACCAGCGCAACAAGGTGTTGGGCGGCACCCATGATTTCTGTCATCAGTCCACATTTTGTTTTTGTTTTTTTTTTTTTTTATTTTATTTTTTATTAAATGCTTGGCTTCTGCCTATTGGGAAAATCATATCCTTTTCTGATACCCTTTTCATCACCAGGATGCTGCCCAGTCCTTGAAAGCCCTGATGAGGAACGGCAATCGGGCGAGTAATTTTATAGTTTGTCACAAGTTCTGGCTTAAAAGAAATGAAACAACCACATTTAGCTTTTATATGAACTCTCGCACTTGTAAATGTACACTACATTATGGTTTCTCTAACAACCAGGCTTGCTGTGTGCTGCTGTTCCTCTGGTAACCTTAGTCTGATTGGGTTCTTCATGCTCGTTTTGCTTGTAGACAGCAACTTTTGCCGCATGGGTTTGGGATCAATGCATCCACATGCTCTTATTGACTCGTGGCTTCAAACCATTCCTCCAGGTTATGTGTCTGTTAAGCAGAGATTTTATATTCTTATCTATTTATATCCTACCTGCTGAGTTCTGTTCAGTGCTTCTGGTGGTCAGTTTTTTTTTCCCATTTATTTAGTGGGACCTGTTACTATTTTGAGCGCCTGGAATCTGAATGAGTTGTGTGGCAGGAGGACGGCTGCATCTCATTTCTGAGAGAGCGTCTCTTGTATGTGGCTGGGTCGTCTTGGGTGTCTGTGGAACCTCTTAAGGAGTATTAATGCAAGATCTTCATGTTAAGCAAGATGTCACCTTTGTGTCCTTATGTAGTTGATGGAGGGTCTGTAGTGTTTGTAGAGGCGTTACAATTCTCCAAATTCACGGTTTGGTTTTGATCTTGATTTTTGAGCCTCTGTTCGGTTCGTACCCTTTTTTTTTATTGGGAGGATGAATAAGAAACGGAAAATTTTTGGGTTTTATTAATCACCCATGATCTGGAACACTAAAGAGAAGAATACTAACAATCATGTTAGATTAACTTTGCATAAAATATCTACATAAACAAAAATAAATATGGATATCGAGGTTCCATTTTTCAGAACCGCAGCATGAGATTACATTGTGGTTTTGGTCTGTTTCAGAACCGTGTTGACTTTGGCTTTTGTCCCCCCTGTGTTGCTAGTCCCTCCTGCCCCCACCTTAGGCTGTACTTGGCACCCTAGTTTTTTTGTTTTTATCAATAGAAATGACATTTTATGAATATGCGTGGTAGTATTAGTGGTGATTAAATTATCATGACCAGTTGCAATTGTATCCACAACCAGCATTTCAGGGGTAACGCAAGAATAGGGTATGTTCTCCTCCTGTTGACTGTGTGAGCTCACAATCCCACCGTCTGCAGGCGTCCGCTGGCTCAAGTGATGGCATGGACCCCAGGGGTCAGAAGAGAAAGGCGGAAGACAGTGACAGCGAGCCTGAGCCAGAGGACAACGTCAGGTAGGGTTCCGGGGCGAATTGAGCAGAGGGCAGGCTATACGTGAGATGGGAGGGGTCTCTTCCCTCCTCTGTTTAGTTTTGATTGATTTGAAAGGATGGGATGTTACACTCTCTCAGGAAGTGTGGATCTGCAGGGCCGTAAAATTCAAGGAACAGAATTAGTATTCATGCAGGCTTTCCTATTAGGCTCTGCTTTCCCGGGGGGATTAAATGCACAGAAGCTGCTCATCTCTGATTATGTGAATGGAATACAGGCGCCTGGTCTGACCACGGTGACAGTGAGGTGTGTGGGTGTCATGTCCTCGTGGCCTGAATGACAGGGTGGGTAGCTGGCTATATGTTGCCAGGCCTTGGGCAAGACGAGCCATATCAGTAGGGCTGCACGATATATCGTTTCAGTATTGTCATCACAATGTACGTATGTGCAATAGTCACATCACAGGATGCGATATATCACAAACGCAAATTAAATTAAGTGGCATGGACAACGCTAACATGTCACGCTGTTTTTATTCTTAAACAATCCACAAAGTCTGTCATTTAATTTAGGTTAATTTTACGGTTTTTGGATACAAGGCTGACACACAGCTTTGTACCGGCAGCTAACAAACATGTCAATCACAGAACGAACCACCAATCACACTCTCAGTCCCACCGCTAACCATTTAAACCAGTGCTATTTTATCACTAGTGTTGTCATATGTGATAAGCTTCCTTAGTTTAATGCTCATGTACTATTTAGTACGGATTAATTAATCATTGCCATTATATTTGGGTAAAATCAGCTCAATCTTTCTAGAATGATTAATTATACCAATAGAGCAGCGGTCACTAACAGGCAGACCGGGGTCTGGACCCAGAAGCTGTCTCATACGGACCGGGACCAATAGCCAAAACAAAGTTATTTGTGATTTCATGTTCGTGGAAGTTTCTGCTTTTTAACAACTGTATGAAGTAATGTTATCTGCTATATAAATCAACTCAGGTGAAACAAAAATTGTACGTTTTTAGCATCTGGCATGACACTATTTCAGACTTGTGCAGGAAATCTTGCGTCTCAAATTGAATTGTGCTGAATTAACTTGATTTGACAGTCAAGTACTGATTACATGCAATGTTGATACAACTGATAGGCTACTTAAATATGCATCACACTAAATAGACATTATGATCTTCCGGCCCTTTGCTTCACGAAATTTTTCTCTAACCGGACCTCTTTATTTCAGTTGAATACCCCTTAGATTTTTGTAAATCGCAGTATCGCAATAAATATAGCAGAAAAAATAAATCAGCATACAATACAGTAATATGCAAAGACAAAAAAGTAAAAACTTGTTTGTAATCCAGTAAAACCTTGGATTGCGAGTAACTTGGTCTGTGAGTGTTTTGCAAGACGGGCAACATTTTAAAATTAACTTGCTAAACGAGTGAGGTCTTGCAATATGAGTATTATGTATACGCTTTGTCTGCTGAGCGTCACATAATTACAACTGAGACGATGGTGGTTCTCGCTCTCTCGCTGTGGGATTGTGGGTAATCATTTTCTATGCTTGGTCTCAGTCGGCGTGCCTCACTCGTCAAAATTTAGTAGAAAAGTACCACCTGAATAAGGGCATAGCAGTGCAAACGATGAATCTGTTTGACAATGCAATGTCCAGATTTCCGCAAAATTGAAACGGAGGCTAAAGGTAAAGTGCATGTTAATTTGTTTTATGTATTTTTAACCTTGTATTCGGTATAATTGAACTTCATTGATGCCCGTGGGGAAATTCTTTTTACGCATCCTTCAAATTGCTCTTTGTAGAGCAAAGCTGTCCGCGAAGGGCAGCCACCAGGGATTTCATCAAGGAGCCACAGACATGCTGAGGCTGGGTTTGAACCTGCGACCTTGTGATTATAGGCACACAGGCTTATCCCACTGAGCCACATTTTTATATGAATATTTTCACATATGCTTGCAAACCAAGGTACCACTATAATTCTCTTTATTTGAAAATTTTCACAATTACCTGCAATTCAGATAAAAGGATTCTCAGTGTGTCTTCAGTGTGTTAATTCAGATATGGCTCTTTCCTTGTGCAGAGTTTATGAACTGCATTAGCACAGTACATGATTGAAGTTCTTTAGTTTTAGTCTCCACTATACTTGTGCTCCGTAAGCCAGGTTTTACAACATGGGACCTGCCTCTTGTAAAGACCCTAAAATATTTCCTTGCTTTGACTTGCACTTAGCAGGGCAAATATTTTTCCTAGACTACATGGTTACAATGACAACTGCATCATGAGTGAGCGCATTATCTATATACAGTTGATCAGGTAGGTTTTGAATAATGTTACCATGCTTGATTTTTTTTAATTCAAGATTTGGCGGTTTAAATTTCAAATGTGTCCACCAAAGCAAATTCCTTGTATGTGTGAACGTACTTAAACTTTATTCTGATTCCGATTACCTTTTTTGTAGCTGTAGAAATGCCCTTTGAAGAGTTGCCATTTTTGAACAATTGATAGTGATATCCGGAATACATAAAATAATTCTAATACTGTGTAATAACTATCATGTAATTAATAAATGTCTCGTATAGCAATCAGGATCGAATTCTTAATAGTATTTACATTTTTATTTAAATAAAACTCATCAAAAATGATTGATCTGTTTATGAAATAATTTGAGATTTAATGATTGATCTTCTATAGCCATTTTGTGTTATTAAATTAAATACAAACTAGCAGACATGCATATTGCTTACTTTTTGGTTTCATAGTTGATGTATTTGGGATAAGATCATAAACTCGCAGTATTTGGTGACAATTTTATGAATAATGAATAGGTAAATTATAAATAAATGAACCCTGAGATATTTGGGGGGTGAATATTTGCACTCAAATTTAACCATGATCCCAAAAGTTTGAATGTTCGTTACAGCCCTACTGCCTTTGTGGCCTTCTGACAACCACCATTTCTCACCTTTCCACATCACCCTATGGCATCTGAATTAAAGTATTCATGTTTGGCTTTTTAATATGGTAACCAGTTCAGACTGACAGACAAGTCTGGGCAGAGGTGTATATTTCAGTGTTACCCCTCAGTTATATTCGCATAATGGCAGTAGTGGTCTGAGTATCGTCTTTGTTGTCTTTCAGAGACTTTGATAGACTGGTCAGTGCTTTTATTTCTCCATGACTCGATCATGGTAACCCATTGTGTACTGGAACTCGTGACGTAGGTTGCAATTGGATTGGTTCAAAATTCAGTAGTGAGGCTTTTAATGAGGACGAGAAACACCACATCACTCCCGTCCTGGCCTTCTTTCATTGGCTTCCTGCTAGGTACAGAATTAATTTCAAGATTTTGTTTTCAAAGCTTTCAAAGATCTTTGAGGTCAGCTGGCAAATAACTTATTTGTTCCATGAACACATTTAAATCGGGCCTTTTCTGAGCTTGGGACCAAACTTTGGAATAGTCTTCCTCTGTCTTGGGTTGTCTTCGTCTAATAGATGGGTTTTCAGTCAAAGATTGAAATGCATCTTTATGCATTAACATACATTGGGTTGGTTATAGTACATCTCATCTGTTTTACTTTTTATACTACTTTGTGTATTTACTTTTTATTTTAATCCATTTCAGATACGTTCTTTTTTCCTTCTGTCAAATTGTACCGCACTTTGGTCAGCTGGAACTGTTTTAAAATACTGTGTAAATACATGACTGACTTTTCTTGAGCCGTCAAATCCATTGGATTGCGTCATGTTCCCAAAAGTTCTGTCTGCATGCTTCTCGTTTGCTTCTGAACTGATTGTCATTCTTGAACCTTAAGGTTGTGGGAAGATGGCTGGAAGCAGCGCTACTACAAAACCAAGTTTGACGTGGATGTCAGCGATGACGCCTTCCGACGCAAGGTGGTCAAGTCCTATGTGGAGGGGCTCTGCTGGGTCCTGAGGTACTACTATCAGGTACATGAACTTGCCATGGATCGCACTTTGAGGTCGTCTTTTTAAAATGCCTGTTATAAAGTGTCTGTGTTTTGAGGTTTACACTGAAGAATGAATTATGGACGTGGCAAGGATGATTGAAGGTCTGTCTCATGTACACACGTTAGCGACATGGATCCATCATAGGAAGACTGATTGCTGCTTAGTTTCGGAAGGCTTGGGTCACCTTCTGTCATCACATTGTGTTTCTCCAGAAAAATTGCTTGGAGGCTCCTTATCGTCAGGCATGTCTCACATGAGTGCGTGACGTCTTGATCTGTGACTCTGAATTCGCTAATCAGGCCTCCTGGCTCTTCAGTCGTTCCTTCATTAGTTGTAATCAGGGCTGAATGGATGCTGGTTTAGGCTCATGGCCAGGGGACCTAGGATGATACCACGGTGTGTTAGACTGAACAGCCCCCCAGTGGATTTCTGCATCTTGTTGCTGCATCTTTGATCTTCATGTTGGGTGCCTCCTGTAGCCTTGAACAGTGCTTGTTTGAATGGGCAGGAGGAGGTTTTGCCAATTAGATTTATATTTTGGGTAATTGAGATAGATTCAGAGTAATTCTGGCTAGTTTGTTTCATATTGACACTGTGAGGTCTTTTGTCATTCTGTGGCCTTGCACCACAGCCGGAGGCTGCCATTTCAATTAAGTGTCTACTAGGATAAGATTTTTCAAGACTGTGGAAGGAGATTATGGAACTTAATGGTAATTATGTACAGTCGTGCTCTGAAAGTCAAGCATTCTACCAAGGAGATTGGAAACAGCCGCTGGCATGAATGGGGAGATGCTAATGCAGGAGTGGCTTCACATGGGGACCACAGGCAGTGGGTCGGGGCATGTCTGTACAAAGGCTGAAGCAATTTTACACTGTACTCTCTTCGGATAGACTAGATTCTGTACATTTTAATTCTATGAAATGTCATGTTTTAATTAACATTTTAATTTTGTGTGTCAGTCAGGGGAGCCGAGTTACAGGGCTGTCAGCCACCAGGCTGTGGGGTTTTGGGAGCACTGGGCGTTCATATCGGTGCCCATGGTTCTAGAGGGCAGGGTCAGTAACGGGTAGGGGGTATAAATTGTAAGCTTTGCCACTTTGCGATTCGAATTCTGGCGGTGTTCGATAAGTTACTGTGATCCAGTATGATTAGATTCAGTGATGCATATTCAATATTTACAATACAGTGAAAAAAGCTGATTTTCAATGCTGTTTGATTAAACAAATTTAAATATTTCATTTCATTAGCGGAATGTTTGGGGAAAATGATACAAAGTGCTTTAAACATGTCTGAGACCAACCTCAAACACAAACATGGCTGCACAAGAAACATTGTCATTTATTTGTACTTCGGCAACAAGAACAATTTCTGGACATATCGCTTACTCTGAAAATGTACTTGAAATATACGGTTGGTCTCTAGTCTTAGTCTCAGATTTTTTTTGCAGATTTTTCTGCTGGTGTTTCTGCATATCGTTAATGATATCAAGCTACTTATTGAGTCAATTAATTCATGTCATAGCCTTAACAATCAACATCAATCAGAGCCAGAGTTATGCACTCATGAGGCAGGCTGGCCGTTGTACACCTTCAAGTGGTTCTCTTTTTTTTTTAGCTTGTCCTATTTCATTAGCCACTAGGGGGCGTGTGTCTGCAGTAAGAAGTCAGTGTTATATCAGCATTATATGGCCAACTAAAGGCATTAATATTATGCTGGCTTACAGTTTAATATAATAGCCTCTGTTCTACGAACGGCTTCCATTAAATAGTATGGCATTGCTGGTGAGATTTGCTGCTGTTTAGGTTGGACATTGAGTTGGGCTGCACAATCATTTCAGCCTCGTCATTGCGATGTACGAGTGAGCGGTAATAACACCGCATTTCTCAGCACTGCTTTGTCTCAACTCGTAACACCACCAGCTTCACACATTAACTGCTTGAGGGGCACAAGTAACTACTGTAACAGTAAGTTACTACTCAAGAATTACATGCAAAAATTTCACACATCGCATTGTGATGCCGTGTAACCTTAATTTTAAGTGATTCTCTCTGTGCGTGCATGTGGTCAAATATTTTACCACTTTTGCCCTAAGATGTTTCCACCTCACAGTCTCTTCACCAGGGCAGAAATTTGGCAATTTGACTCACTGTAGTGAAGGTGCCTAGCTGAAAGTCACTAACCTCTTCTGTACGAACACCCATTCTGCCGCCAGTGTTCTTTGTTGACTGCATGGCTGCCCACTGAATTATAATCCTTTGTCCGCCATGGATGTGGCTTAATTAGCCAATTTGTTGTTAGGAGTATCAATATACTTTTGCCATGTAGTTTGCTAGATTATCGCTTAACAGTATGTTAATAAGCATAATGGATTTTTCATGGTTGTGTAAATTATGTAGGGAGAAATGGTTGAATGGCACAATTTCTGTTTGATTACCCTGATGGATTCCTGTTTTAGTGCAGTTTAGTGTATTTAGTAAATATAGCCAGTTGTGTTAAACAGACTTGTTTGCCTACCACTTGTGAACATGAACAGCCCAAGACTTTTTCTTCTGGAGGCGCATGATAATTTACACTGAAAATAAAGCAGGAGTCAAATCTGTGTTTGTAGGAGTTTTTTTACCAATTATTTTAATGCTTGACTTCATCCCCACAGGGTTGTGCCTCCTGGAAGTGGTACTTTCCGTTTCATTATGCCCCATTTGCATCTGATTTCAAAGACATCAAGGACATGTTCACAGAGTTTGAGACTGGAACCCAGCCGGTGAGTGACGGTGTCTAGGTCTGCCTTATCTGGCGGTTCGGCATGATAACTGTGCGGTAACCCAATCTCTTCTGCATAGTTCAAACCGTTGGAGCAGCTGATGGGGGTGTTTCCAGCTGCCAGTGGGAACTTCCTCCCCCCAACATGGCGCGCCCTCATGACTGACCAGGTAGGTGTCTGTCCACAAACAACCAGAGTCAGGAGTTCGATTAATGCCCTAAAGGTAAGGGGTTGTCTGCTGCACCAACAGCCCCTTTGATCCCCTTAGACGTGTGTAGCTGTGGCTCAGCTGCCATTGGCCATATCTGGGGAGCTCGGTCTTAAATGCGGATCGCTTGTTTTACTTCACAGGACTCCTCCATCATTGACTTTTACCCAGAGGACTTTGCAATTGACCTGAATGGGAAAAAGTACGCTTGGCAGGGTGAGTGTTCAAAGCTTTCATAAGTATCAGAAGTACAGACTCGCTTCACATGCCATAGGAGCAGAGTCTTACAGTGCTGCAGTTGTTTGCATTCACTCATCCGCTGATCAGACGAGCAGGTTTGTGCTGTGGGCGATGGGATGCACCCAGTATTTCCAGAGGCCTCACTGGCTCTCTTATCCCTTCAAAGGTGTGGCCCTCCTGCCATTTGTCGATGAGCGGCGCTTGAGAGCGGCACTAGAGGAAGTCTACCCAGACCTCACCCCTGAAGAGCGTAAGTTCCCTGTATTTGCCCGTTTAGCTTGGGAAGTGGAATGTAACATTTGAACCCTTTAAGTTTGCCTCCATGATTTAAGGTCATAACTGCTTTTGAACTTCCTTGTTTCCAGGAAAAAGGAACAGCCTAGGAAGTGATATTATATTCGTAGGACGCTCCCACCCCCTCTGTGACTTCTTAATCGAGCTGTACCGTGCAGAATCAAGAGAGGTATGCAAACGGCCTCTCTGCCATTTATGTAATGTATGTACCGTCTCCCTGCTTTTGGCACTACCCCTCTGTTTACCCGTCTATATACCTCTGACTCTAGGATTCTGAGATTCCTCCTGAACTCTGCCATGGAATCCAAGGTACATTAAATCTTGATGAAGATCCTATTCTACCAGATAAGTAAGGAACAGATGTTTACTATACTTTTACTTTTTAATCATTGAAATAATTTTTCTGCATAAACACATTCGAAAGGGTCTCTTTAAACAAAAAAAAATTTGATTTCTTCCTCCCCAGACCAGTGGTATCTCCTGTTCCTGTCCTGCGAGATATTATGCAGAATAGTGCGATTGGGTAAGCATGGCTGCCATATCTTTTTAATAATAGCAACAAGCGTATAAGGAAATGCAATAAATGTCACTTAAAGAATTCAGTGTCCTGGTGTATTTAGATGCATTTGAGGTGAATGTGTGTGTTCCCCTGCTGGTTGTGCTTTTTTTTTCTATAGTGTTTTAAGATGTAATGATGTTGGATTTAATGATTCTGTCATAGCATCTAAATGCGTGATCTGCTTTATCTCTTAAGGATAAAATTCAAAGATCCACAGTATAATGAGGGCCATGTGTTTAAGGCTGTGATCCTTCCGGGAGCCAAGTAAGTTTTTTGAACACACTTGCCTGACTCTTAGACCCCATGCTGCATTGTCCTGAAAAACAGTCTTGTTAACAGAAGTTAACACTCCTCTGTCACAGCTGAAATGAAGTTCAGTCAAAGTGTTACATTGTCTTACAGCTATAAAAAAACAATTTTTTGATGCATTCAGTCTTCTAAATGTCTCCCTTACAGAATTCCTTCAAAAGTGCTTAAACCTGGGGACTGGGAAAACTCCAACAGGGGTCCTTGGAAACCCCAGCTGGGGTTCAATCCAAACCGACAGCAGGCCCATCTTGACCGGTCAGCCTTCCGTGCATTGAGGTTGGTGCCATTGGCGGCTGAGCACGGCTTGGGGGGGGGGAGGGCATTGTGTACACTGTTGTGGTGTTAGCTACAGTGGGGGGAGAGTGCACACATACATGACCTCTATAGCCATAGGCTTTATGAAGTGTCAGTCAAGTAGGGTTAATGGCTAATGCCGTTCTTGTTTTACAGTCACAGCATCAGTAGGCAGCAGCACAGAGATGGCCCGTACAGCAGTGCCCCACCCCCTGTCAGCTATCACCAGGGTCAGCGCCCCCCCCGACCCCATGGTGGCCACATTCCATCCTACCCCAGTGAGTCTGCAAGCCTCCTGGTGTTCCCAAGGGTCTGTTTGTCACCTGGTGACTGGCCTTTTGAGGACTTGTCATCTATCCCGTACTCTCTCTTTTTTAAATGTTTTAGTATGTAGAAAAATAATCAGCCGTGAGCTGACTATTGCTCCTTGTCAGAATGCTGGGCATCCTTGTGCAGGGCCACCATTGAATGTTTGACGACCCTGTACTGTGAAATGGCTTTTCTGTGGGCCTTCCAGCGGGCTGTGGGGAAGCTCTGATATGTGGTTTATAGAAGTGGCATCGTGACCCATTAGAGGCAGCTGACTCTGTTTCGCCTCCGGCCTTTCCTCATGGCCGTCCCACCCCCATGTGACTTTGATGTGCCAATTTGCAGTTGATGGGAGAAATATCGCCTGGCTTCTGAAGACTTATGGGAGTCAAGGGCATTCTGGTGCCTCTTGATGTAAATTGGGCTTCCGGTTCCTGGGAACCAGCCGTGTACACCGCTCGCTACCGTGCATACACTTGTTGATTTTAAGTGCTTTTTTTTTATATATAAAACAATTTGCCTATGATTAGATTCCAGATTGGACTCAGTGGAGCTATAACATGAAGTTGGTTTTATTTGTGGGAAGTTCAGTAATGACCTTATCAAACACTTCTAAGTTTCAGTACAACCACGTTTTTGATTACGAGATGTTCCCATAGGTCTAATTGCTTAATCCTTTAAGGTACAAATCACTTTTGATAGGTGAAAATTATTTACTATTAAACTGTACAGGTGGCAGGATTTTCTAATATGCCTTGCTTGATACTCTGTAGGCTACTTGGATGTTGCACAGGAGAGGTGGTAGATCCAATCAGTCCTGTATTGCTTTCTGCATGCTCTCCCTCACTTCCCCTGTGCAGCCTCAGACTCGAAGCCAATGACACGCCTCCGCACTGATCAGCGGGGGCCTTTGTTTGGGGAAACGCGGCACACTGCGCTCGCTGTTCCATTCGCTAGAATCACGGCCATTCTTGTACGGCGCCAGAGCTGTGTGTGATAATGAGCTTATCAAATGAGGATCGTGTGCTTTTTTTTTGTACGCGGGATGGCCTCTCGGTCTGCCCCCTCCCCCTCACCCAAAAAAATGGAGCTAAAATGAAGTTAACTCTGTCCTCTACTGCATGGCTCCCTCCTGGGGTGCATGTGAATGAGCCACTACAGGAACAAGCTGGGAAGCTTTGTGCGCACTAATTAAGGCAGCCTGACAGTCCAGCTACTGTGAAGAACGCCTGCACTGGTGGCAGATGAACTTTTAAATTGTGGAGAATTTATTTAATCACCATTTTGAGTTTAACTTGAAACCGAAGTGAAAGGGGGTGTTTGTGAATTAGCTTGCTTTTTTATGATTTGTTTACTTTTCCCTGCTAAAGAAAAAGTGGTCGATTAGCCACATGGAGTCCTTTAAGATACAAACAAAATACTTGCGGGAAACAAGGGACTTGTGCCGTAATCCTATCTTTGTCCCTTTGTCACGCCACTGTGGGTACTATTGATTCAAATGGCCGTCCTCCGCCTGCCTGTCTGTGGTGACGTTGAGCAATATCTAGAGATGGCAGTCATGGCCAGGGAGTGAGTGGGTGGTCTGTCTTCACTCCTTTTGGCCCTTTTGCCGTCCTGCTGGGGGCCATCGGTGTGAGAGTATTACCAGTCATATTTGCTTAAACGCTTGGCCAATTAACTGTTCCACATTTGGGAGATCCCTTCCCTTTCTGCTCAACTTTCTATTGCCATACGGCCTTGAGGGTAATCTTGTTTGAAGAGCTTACTGTCTCAGTAGGGAGTGCTGCATCGGGTCTCCTTTGCCGACATCACTCTGGTCCTCCCAAAATATATTAATCGATGGGATCTTGGCATGGCACTCCCTTCCCACCCCATCAGTTATTAAATTGAATTTTGTGTACTAGTAAATGAAGTGAGGAGGCTTCTGGGTAATATTCCAAGCGTTGGGTTCTAGCATTCATCTCTAGACCACCTGTCTCATCCAGCTTTGATTTTTTTTTTTTTTTTTTTCCCCCCTCTTCTGCGCCCACCCCCTTTCTTACATCCTGAAGTTCCTTTCTTTCTTCTGCATGCCTGCCCCTCCCCCCACCCCAAGCTCTCACCGTATTCATTTGAACTACTCTCCAGACTTGCCCTATAAACAAATAAGTCCGAGACTTGCAGCTGGCCATCCATCCCCTAGGCAACCGCACACTGGGAAGGAGCTGTCCTCTGCTGCTCCAAACATTCTGCTTTGTGAAGCTCTTCTCGCTCCTGCCTCTTGTATGAATATTCAGATTTGCCTGCATAAAGTGAAATCTGAATGTTTTGTTTGATCGTGCTGATGTTTTTCATTTTGACATTGAGTCATTGTGCTACTTTTCAGCAGTTAGGCCCGGGTACTTTTAGAAGGTTTTTAATGGCTGGAAGTATGAAGTAGAGAGGTTTTGAAAATCCAGAATCTGACTTGACTTTGCTTTGCAATTGTGCTGAGACAGTATTTGTTGTTGTGCAGTTCCGTTATTCAACATCGGTTCAGGTCTTGTTAAAAAAAAAAAAAAAAACAATTACAAAATAGTCTCTTTGATTGGGGGTGGCATTAAACCCAGTTCAAATGGGGCAGTTCAACCTTATGACAATTCTATGAAAGTTCTAGTATGAAAGTCCACTCTCCTAGTGGGTTGTGATGGTAACACAAGCCAACACAAAACTAAGTGAATGTTCAGGAAGACTAATTGTTACCTGTTTTGAATAGGGAGGGATATGCTGCCCCAGTACCGTTTACTTTAATGATCCGTTTCGCATTTACTCCCACTGTTAATTTCTCATTTTTAAAATGTTACTCATGCATAATGATTCATGACAGTCTGATGGTCACAGATCTAAACTGGTATGAGTCGCAGCCCGGATGGTGCGTGACTTTCTCTCCCACATGCTATCCTGCGGGGCTCCTTTCTCTGTGTTCTGTGCTGTGTCCCTGAAGGTGTTTCGTACTATGGAAGAACTGTGCTGTTTGGCCGAAGAGTGACAGCCCCTGTTTCTTTTTTTTTTTTTTCTTTCTTTGTCCTAGTAGACTCCAGGCAGTATGATGCCTATCAAGGTCCACATGCATCCTACAACCCACCCCAGCCGTATGCACGGTAAGCTGTGTGTGTGTGTGTGTGTGTGTACGTTTAGGGTGTTTGGCTTTTGTTGTGTGGGTTGAGAGTTGTATTACTTGTCCTCCTGTGTTGGTAACTTTTTTTTTTTTGTATCCACACGCAGCACGTTCTCTATTGTTTTCTTGCACTGTTGAATAACGGTACACGTGGGGGGTGGGGTGCTGGGAGGGGCTCAGTCAGTGCTGCATTTCGGGCGAGCCAAACAGATTTCCCTGAAGGGAGTTTGCAGCACTTAATGAGGCATCGCTAATAGTGTTCCGTCATTATGATCCAGAGCTGGCGCCGCATCAGCCGGAGCCTCCATTGATTCCTGATTCAGTCCCTCTTGAAGTACAAATCAGCTTCTTTGGTTCAACTTTTCAGGCCTGACAGACCCATTGTCAGCTTGTGTCACCCTAGGTCAGTAGTTATTAGTGGCGACTGAAAACAGTTTCTTTAACTACTTATGACTGCACTGAATTAAATGCGCGCACAGCTCACAGGGGGGATTATGGAGTCCCTGGAGCTGCTTTGCAGGGATGTGACGTGGTTTTCTAATAAGGGATGGGGTGCCTCCTCATCCCCCCTCCCTGAATAGAGTACATGGCTTCCTCCACCACATATTGCTGGAATGTCACCGCTGGCCGGCTGGGAGCTTTGAGCACCCAGAAGTGTGCAATGGGGGGGGGGTTGTTGTCTCCCCACCCTTTCTGGGTTGTTGCTTTAGTTTCTCTTCTTTTGATGGACCTTCAGTAGCTATGGCAACCTGCCAGCCCGGTTTGGGACACACACACTCAGATGTCGAGATCACTCACAATTTGTTTTTGGCTTAAAATCCGGAAAGCTCTGGGCTGACTGCTGATCTGTGGACGACAGCCCCCACAGGGTCGCTTGACAAGGCAGGGCGGGCAAGGGCCATGGTCGCAGTTATCAGAAAGGGAATGAACGTTCATGGCATGATCGGAGTGGGACGGGACTGATTAAAACTCCTTTGAGCCCTCAGTGGTCAAAAGCGCACTTTTCTGCTGCTTGCTGAAAAGGGGGGAGGGAGGTGTCGTCCTATCATTATTCCACATCAAGAGATTGGTGGAGAGCCGCTGCTTTAGGTTGTAACCAGGGAGGGGGGTCGCCAGAGACGCAGCCAGGGCACATACTAATTGGGTGACAGGTTGGGCTGTTCCTTATGGTCTTGAGCGGTTGTTCAATACATCCAAACTACACCTTTAAATGAATTTGCTCCTCTCATTAAAATACTTTTACAAAAATGTAAATTAGTTTATTCCTTTAAAGTTTTCCGCCAGTCCTATACTGCGGTGAGTGGAAAATGGCATGAATAAGAGTAGAAATGCCCCCTTTGATAAGTGCTCCTGATATTTTGGGTGGATTGGTGCATGGGTACGGGGAAAGTCCCCCAAGGTCAAGGGCCCGGTGCAAAGGATTTATCTGTAACTCACTGAAAAGTAGCATTCCCTTGGATCTGGGTGTATATCATGATTTTTTAAATTCCTTTTTTTGGTCAGTTGCCTAGCTGTTACCTGTCCAGGGTTGAGAGGAGAGTTTTCTTCAGCTATGTTGTCCCCCTCCCAGGTTGCAGTACAGCAACCCGGGCTGGAATCGGGCAATGCAAGGCCAGGCAACCGCCTACCAGCAGAACCAGCAGCGGGCCCACGTATCGCAGCCCACCTACCAGCAGCCGCAACAGCGCCGCCATCAGCAGCCACAGCGCCACGAAGGGCAGATGAGTGGCCAAGGGCCCCCACAGGTAATGTGTGTTACCACTGTACTGGGTGTCATGTTTCGTGTGTGTGTGTGTGTGTGTGTGTGTGTGTGTGTGTGTGTGTGTGTGTGTGTGTGTGTGTGTGTGTGTGTGTG
>JAODKF010000056.1:720318-750423 GCA_026779585.1 Mormyrus proboscirostris | reverse complement strand
CTGGAAGCATCATGCTCTGGGGGTGTTTTTCTGCACAGGGGACAGGACGACTGCACTGTATTAAGGAGAGGATGAACGGGGCCATGTATTGTGACATATTGGGCAAAAACCTCCTTCCCTCAGTCAGAGCATTAAAGATGGGTCGTGGCTGGGTCTTCCAACATGACAATGACCCAAAGCACACAGCCAGGAAAACCAAGGAGTGGCTCCGTAAGAAGCATATCAAGGTTCTGGAGTGGCCTAGCCAGTCTCCACACCTAAATCCAATAAAAAATCTTTGGAGGGAGCTGAAACTCTGTGTTGCTCGGCAACAGACCCGAAACCTGACAGATCTAGAGAAGATCTGCATGGAGGAGTGGGCCAAAATCGCTCCTGCAGTGTGTGCAAACCTGGTGAAGAACTACAGGAACCGTTTGACCTCATGAACAAATATAATAGTTTTAAGATAAGAAGATATGTTACAATTCACTACATATGTAACAGCATAATACTGCATTATTTGTGACCCCTCTAGTATAGTGTTACCTAATATTCAGTGGTACCATGGCGCCCTCTCATGAGTTCAGTTACACAATATAACTTCTCAGTATGGAATCGGATATAACTAATTCTGTATACAGCATTACAGGACATCTACAAGTTCAATTAATTATTTACATAATCATTCATTTTTTAATGGATTGGTGGGGGTCAGTTGGAGCCTATCCCAGGCAGCACAGAGTACTGGGCTGGGGTAGCTAATGTGCACACGAGATTCCCTTATCTAATCTGACCAGATGATTAAACTATGATCCTTGGCTGATTTTACATGGTTATATTCATATCATAGGGCAGAAGAGGAGCCAGATACTAAGAGGATTTTAAGGTTTAAGACATCTTAGAAATAGATTGTGTACATAACAGTTGGCAAGACAAAACTGTTGTGCTATGTGATTTTTCAAATCCACCAACTTCTTATGTATACCTGGAATGGATCTTCAACCAGAAGACCTTCAGCAAATGGCAGGTCTGTGGTTGAACATGGTTCATTGACAGCTGACACAAATATGGCAGATCAGACAGACATTCTACACTCGACTAAAAAAAAATATAAGGCCCATGAAAATATGCATGGCTTGTTGAACCTTGACATGAATTAGGGTTTGGGAGATGATGTCCTTACAAAACTCTACAAAAACAGAAAACTGCAGTTACAGTGTTCCAAGGAGCAAAATATAGTAAGACTTTCTATGAATGCCATGTTTATGAACACATTAATAAACATTATAATGAATTCAAAAAGCATTATAAACATGACCATAAATATTTATAAAAAGGCATAACACATACACACATGATGATGGGTCATGTAACTGTATCGCAATGTAATTATAATATGTATATCAGTGGTCCCATGTCAGTAGGGTGTGTTCCCCCCCACCCCGGTCCTGAATACATGTGGTGATAGGGTGCAGAAGGGATTCGTACAGCTCTTGTATCCTCTCCTGTGGCAATTCATCCCACAGCTGTTGTAACTTGCCCTTGAGATCCTGCAGACTTGTACTGGGTCTGAACTGACGTCTGAGCTGATCACACACATGTTTGATTGGGGGACCTGGCTGGCCACAGGAGGACTTGAACATGATGCAGGCAGTCATAGACATAGATGCTCTGTGTGGACGGGCGTTGTCTTGTTGAAATACTTACAAGGGTGCTGTCTCAGGAGGAGTAAGACATGCGGATGCAGGATGTCACTGATGTAGCATTATGCTGTCAGGGTCCCACAAATCACTACCACACACCTGAATTAATACTCTATGCTCCCCCACCATGATGCCAGGAGTAACGCCGGTGTGTCTCTCCACAATATTGGCAGGATTGGTCCTCTCCCCACGGTGCTGCCATTCGTGCACACAACGGTCATCCGTGGTTATGCAGAATTGAGATTCATGGTACGATGCTTCTCATCATCAGTCCATGCCTCCCGATTACAATTCCACTTCTAACGCAGCCAACTCTGCGCTGATGTTAGTGGCAGCCTACGCATGGGATAGTGAACCCATGGTCTGAATGATAGCAGTTCTCGAGACATGATTCAGGATGACACAGTCCAATACCTGTGTCCGGATGGCAGGTGCAGATGTCATGGGGTTCTGTAATGCCAGGGGTACAATATGATGACACTCCCTCGATGTGGTCCGTCTTGGGTGACCAAAACCTTCATGATGTGTATGGGTGCCCTCACAGGCCCATTGGTTCCAACATGGGGCAACTGTGACATCTGCATGCCCCACATGCTGGGCAATTGCACAATATGACCACCCGGCCTCATGCAAACCCACAATGTGACCACTATCAAGTTCTGTCAAGTTCTAGTAATGCTGTCTAATGTGTCTATGAGGGATCCTCTGTGTCTGGTGATTAAATGTGCCAGCTCCTTGCAGATGAAATCTTTTACACACCCATCACTGATCTGCATGTGCAGCAAATGACATACATTTCTTCAGGGTGGTTAACTTTTTTTGTCACTGAATATACAAACATTATAGATGAGAGCTCAATTTAAGCTTATGAAGTATTATAATCGATACTATAATGCCTCATGACTGCCAATATAAGTTCCTGTAAAGCTTTATTAATTCTTATACCGACCATCATAATGCATTATGGAGGTATTTATAGTGCATTATAAATAGGAGCTTTAAGTAAAGTGATACCCTCATCTGATAAATCGAGTTCCTGCAGTTACATACTGAGGGGGTGACTATGGAAAGGAGAACGGAGAATCCATCATAATGGGTGGTAGCATTGTAGGCTGACGGCAGTGGTGTGATGGTATGGGGTGTTTTCATATCATGTCTTAGACCTGATATAGATGTCAAGTATCCTTGAGTTCAACAAGACCAGGACTGCCAAAGACCACCTTGATGAGTCCATGTTCCGTTGAACTGACGCTGTTCTGATGGCAAGAAGTGAAGCAACTAAATAGGAAGGCATCCCTAATGATTTGAACATTTTATTTTTTTCACATGTGTAATTTATATAAAACGGGATATACACTAAAGAGCCAAAATATTATGATCACCCACAGATGCTGATTATTTCAGAAAAACTGCGCTAATCAATATTTGGTGTATATTAAATGGCAGATGAACAGCTGGTTTTTACAGGCAATGAGTTGGATGTGGGAGAAATTGGTAAAGATCTGAGTGACTTTGAAAGGGACGAATTGCCAGGGCTAGACAACTCGGTCAGATCTCGGAAGGGGCTCCCAGTCAGCAGTGGCGAGTAACTACTGAGAGCAGTTCGAGGAGGGACGCAGCTCGATACACTGGGCGTTGTGACACATCACTCCCATGACCATCACCAAAATGATCTGCCATCTGTGCTACAGTAGCCCTTCTGTTGGTTTGTACCAGACAGGAGAGCCTTCATTCACATCCTGCATCGATGAGTCTTGGCCACCGAACACGGTCAGCGGTTTGCGGTTTGTCCCTCCTCAAAAGGCTCAGCATAACCCACTGAATCACACTATTGCAAAGGGCAAATGCTAGGACATTAAAATAGTTCTGAAACTACAGAGTATAACAGTTTAAATGTCATTATGTTACAGTTTTGTCGATCTAATATATTAACAAATTTTATCTTAATGTTGTTGTGTCTGTGTGTGTGTGTGTGCCTTGCATCTAGTCCTGGATAAATCACTGTGGTGCTTGTGGGATACATTCCGCAGCCCTAAATCCCTACATAGGACAGGTATCGAAGATGGGTGGATGGAATTCATGTTCAAATTAATAAATTAATATTTACATTATTATACTATGTTTACATATTATAACATGCCACAAATGAATTAAATTCTATTTCAGTCTCATTTCTTGCATATAATATAAAACTAAATGAACGTAATGAGAAGTAACATTAAAAAAAATCCACATTACAGTCGCTTATCCATAGATATTCATGTCAGTTCAATCAATCTGAGCCAAATTGCCAAATATATAAAGCTATCTGGCTCCATCTAGTGGAATGCTGGCGAAATGGCAGTGAGTTTTTGGTACGTCTATTTTTCAAATAGCTAGTCGGTTGATATTCCCCATTAAAACTGTGTGGAATCGAATCTAAATCAATCGTGATAATATTTCAGAAACTGTCTTTAAATTATGGGATAACTTTCTCACCACAATCTAACAACCACAGACTTTGTAAGGACAGAATGCAATGACGCTGTGATATAGGTTTTGCACTGAAGAGCCGCAAAACTGATTCCTGCCTGTCTTGGATATTTTAACGTAGTCTTGTAACATTTTGAAAGTTGTACAATATGTTGTGCTTCTTTCCTTTTTAAAATAAATAGCCTATAACATATCGACTGAACCGAATCTCTGTTACATCGAAATGTGATAAAATAATTATCTAGTGAAAGTACACTTTCAGAAAGTTGTAAAAATCCAGGTATCCAGTGGACCTGTAACATATACTAGCATATAGTAAGTTTTACAACAGGGTTAAATATCTGATACGACGATTTTGAGTATTTGGCCATAAAAAATGATTTGGCAGAATGAAAGGGAATCTGCTGCTATTCTGCTATTCTAAAGCTTGATTTATAAGAAAACGCCGCTATCTTCCATTTAATGATAGGCTTAATACGTGTTTTATGATGACATGAAATTGGCCTATATATTGGCCTACATAGTCCCCGGTCATTACCAGTTTCATATATCGGGAGCCTAGACTAAACTTTAAAGAACATGGGCCTATTCAGTGTATTGTATTGTTTTCGCGTTAAGAAAACCAACAAACACGTAGCTTATGTAGGCCTGAGTAGGGTAGATGCATGGAATTACTTAAATTTTAAAAACACAGATCGAGTCCAGTTGAATTGTCTTTTTCTGAAAAGCACGTTGTTCATTACAATATTAATACCTTTATTTGTCTGCGATGAATCTGGAATATTTCATCAAAGGATGCAACGCAAAACAGGATATAAATCCGTTAGAAACGACTAGTTCTAAAATCGGTCATCACACAATGAATGAAGATTGTTGGAAACAGACAATAATTGTTCTCTTTCAGCGCAGAAAGGAGCGATAACGTAAGGGAAATGAGAGGACCGTTGTTGCTACAGCCATTGCTATAGCAAAGAAGAAGAACTCCCTGTTGTCCGTGAATGGCTTTTCTTTTCCCCAGAATAGATATAGCACGAATTTGTTATTCGTTTTTTCATTGAGACAACAAAGCTGCATTTAAAAGCACGGCACAATTTGGGTTTTGTGAGGGATCTTTTTTTTCGCCTTCCCTGGCCCAGCTGTCCATATGGAATACAACGTGTACAACAAGGACCACAATGTCACCAACCGACAAGCACAACAAAACCTAAGGATACGTCTTCTCCCAAACTCTGGGATGCACTACACCAGACGAAGCAATTAAATAGCACGCAGAAACTGAGTTTCTCTCTCTCTCTCTCTCTCTCTCTCTGCTTCACCCTTGCACTGTCTGTGCGCACTCCCGCTGTCTACTTGTTAATATGCACGCCTCTTACATCTACAACAGCCGACCTCTCGGCTTTGTGTGGTTTTGTGTTGTGTACTGTATATTGAGCAGCGATTGACTACACAGAAACTGTTCTGTCACAACGCGGAAATATAGGGGCGGTGGGGTTACAGCCAAACGCAGGAATCAACATGTGTTATTGACTTGAGCATCATCCAAACGACGCCATTAGAACATAGTAGAACATTCTGTGCACACCCGAAATGAATGGGCAGATTAGTGTATAAGAATAGGTCAAACATAGCCAAGCGTAAATTTCATGATGTTCCCTCGATGACATTCAGGTTATATATAGTTAGATTCAAAAGCGTTTATGTGCAGCCGTTTTATTTTCCTCACAAACGCTGCACCCCACGTATTAATTTAGTCCCTTTAATTATTTATGGAATATTTCATTTCATTTCACGAATATCTTAATTATACTGTTGCCATTAACCTACTATTAAAACTACATTGCAAATTAAAAATCTGCATGTGTATAATTATTTATTCATTTTCAGTTTCGATAGTTAAATTATTTTTTTATTTGCATTAAACACGAGTTGGTTAAAAATATCTTGAAACCGTTCAGATAAAAAGTGTAAATTAAACATAGACACATGAAAAGAGTTCCCAGGTCAGTTCAGCCTAAAATGCATTGCGGATGCATTAAACCTACAACAATGCCCCTAGAGATAGAATTCTGTAAATAATTAACAATTTTCAGTTGAATAGTTTGCTCGGTAAATCGGGTTAAGCAGGCAACATCTGCTGGAACACAAGTACACGGTCCAGATGACGATCCTATTACGTTACCTTCAGCATTTAACCTGACAGACAGATTAATGAATAAATCCAGAAATTGAATTTAAAATATGTTTTTCATTACCATTATTGTGCAACATTGTGCAAGAAAGTATTGAAATGTCAGACGTTGGATTAAAAATGTCTAAAAACCTTAATAAAACAACTCTATTTAATTCTATGTAATAATCGAATAGCCTATCAGTAGCTATTACTATAGTTAGTAACTTTTGTTTTATTTACCGATCACTAGCTACATACAAATGGGATACAAAATAACATATTTTACTGAATCAGTACATAGAGATCAACATAAAATCAAGTTTTCAAAATGCTAATCCAACCAATGTCATTCTCACGCCTGACATGACTTTCAATTATTAAATTCCGCAGAATACATATCTAAAAAAAGTCTTAGGCGTAACAGTAAATCCCTAGGTCCTGCAAGTCTATTTTTTTATTAACATGCAAAGCACAAGGGCTGTTAAATACTATTTTAAACAAAGAAGCATAAGTTTGGCGTCGCACAATTCACACCACATATATTAAAAATGAAGTTTCAACCGCATGCAACATAGTGAGTCACGCCGGAATGATTTAAGTATTGAAACACGGTAATGTTTTATTTAATCTCCAATAAAAACTGTGAGTTCATTAGTCAATGCCCACTTTAACTATAAAATACACACCTTTATATCCATAAACTGCTTGCCATATTTTTTTTTCCAAAATGTGTCTGTCTTATTGTGCTTAGTGAAAAGCCCAATTTGAAAACCAAATACCATTAATATCTTCACAAAAAGAAAATTAACTAAACGAACTTTAAAAATCGCAGGATCATTCATAACCATAAATACGTAGATTTAATACAAAGGAGTTCATGTGTTTCTTTACAAAATGTTGATTAATTTAAAGTGGTATACACGTGCTGAATACACGAGTCACGCAAAAAGCAAACTTGCATACAACACATAAATTTACTATATAAAATGATAATACGAGCAATGACATTCGTTTATGTAAACCCAGTCTTTGTGATGTAAAACTGGGCGTTCATGTAGTCTCCAAAATAGGAAATAGAGGTTAAAAGTTCAAAAATGCAGTCTTTGTTTCCACCTTGTAAAGCTGAGGTGAAGCATCAATGGTTCACCAAGTCCACTGCTGTGTTTGCGCCAATTGATGCGCTGTAGGAAATGGTGATATGGCGGCAGAGCTATAGTGAGCTGTATATTGCATATGCTGCAGGGACTGTGCGCTGTATGCCGACAAAGTGATCCCAGCGTGAAGCGTAGCCGCGAAATCCTGAGGTTTAAGAGTTTGGCAAGGCTTGCCGTCCCTCACTAAAACAGGTACAGCTATACGCCTTGGGGAGGGGAGATGGCCCACTTCCATACCTTTTTCAGTCCGAGCTCTTTTCATTTTGTATCGATGATTCTGGAACCAGATTTTCACTTGTGTTGGAGTCAGGCGGATTAAACTAGCAAGATGTTCTCTTTCGGGCGCTGAAAGATATCGCTGCTGCCTGAATCGCCGCTCTAGTTCATATGTCTGCGCCTTGGAAAATAAAACTCTTCTCTTCCTCTTCTTGCCGGAGTCACCAGTGCTGTTTGAAGTTTCTTTGTCGTTGTCGTGCGATTCGTCAGCGGAAGGTTCCGGAGACTTGTCAGATAAATCCTGATGAGAACTGGCTGTCAGACCATGCACTGGGTGGGGAAAAAACACTGATAATATTTTAAAATACTAAATTACCGATCAAAATCAATTCTTTCATACACACACCCAAACATACTGTAAATCGGGCATTTCTCCCTCTGATTTTGGATTTGATAGAATACCGAATAGAATATCAAATTCTATCAATATGTTTTAGGCTACAGGCTATAGATTTAAATATGAGTAATACGTTATGAATAGAATTCACGTAATAAACCCCACATTCTAAACAATATAACACAAAAACAAGTCTTTGTGGAAAATGTTACATGTGACTACTGCTTTTTCTGCTTGGCATGTTATCATCATCATTCGTTTAAAATGAATTTGAGCCACAAAAAAGGGCAATTCACTTTAAATATATAGAGCTATACTATTATACTCTACTAAAAAAAACATAATTTAGCTTTCTAATTGTAGAACACGAAAACTGTATTCCTACTGATTATTCCAGTCTTCGTGCACTATCAGAAATAAGGGTACAGTCCTGTTACAGTTTTGTTCCCCAAGGTACAAGCAACGATAACGTACCACTAATGATAGAAAAATGTCCCTCAGAGCCCATTTCTGTACCTTAACAGGTACATTTATGTACAACTATAGGGTACAATTGACAGACCCTTGAGGGTACAGCCCCAGGGACAAGTAATTGTACTCTTAAATATACAGTTTGGTACTTTTTTCTGACAGTGTGATATACGGTATAGTGTATTTATCGTATTTTTCACAGTTTTCATAGATGTAATAATGCAAGGTACTTATTTGCGAATGTTGGAATGCTGGATTAATGATAAAATATTAAGTAAGGTTTCGTAAAAGGTACTCACATGAGTAATGAATTGCATCCGTAGTGGCAAGCCATCTTGTGTAACAGTTATCGCTATGACTGTGAAAGTGGGTCTTTATAGACAGATTTTTAACATTCTCCATGGGACTTTTCAGCAAAACTCCAGTTGTCTCTGTTACTTCAGATTCCTCCGCATCTTCCTCTGCATCTTCCGCGATAGATCCTTCCTCATCATTCGTATCAGGAAGGTCCAGTATGTCCTTCACAGAAAAGCCAGTCTTTGTCAACGACATTTTTGCGGAAATATATCGAGATGCACAAGCGGTTTGATAATCCGAAATTTGTAGAGCACAAAAAAGGGGAATTCAATCTGAGGTGAATGGGACTGAAAAAGTACAGACACCGATTTAGCGACCGTTGAGGCGAATGACCATTTGACCACTGGCCATTTAGCTAATAGAGCAGTGAAGGAATCAGCCCTGTACGTCCTGGGAGTGTTAGTGATGTGAATGGGAGATCTACCGCTCGCGCTTGCCAAGTGGAAACAAGGCTCTACCGGGCTGATCAGTCCATATAAGGTTTTTCTCCACATATGAACCTGCAGTGGAAAAAAAACACAAAAAGCAAAAAAATCTTGGCCACGCGTGGGCGGGTCTTCGGAGTCAAGTGGATGAAGACAGTGTTTGCTGATGTGAAATTGTAGGTTTTATTCTGATTCGAACCTATTGCTATTGGTACTTCTGAATATGATGGGTTGCATAAAACGTCAATTAAATGTAAATATAGGGAGTGACGTGTTCGTACAGTATTTACATACAAATAACTTTAATGCAAGCACGGAGCCGAGAACAGCTGGTAGATTGTTTTAACAAATACATCCAAGTATAAAGTAAATAAACAGTAAAAGAACTTCGATGAACATGGAGGAATCCAAAGACCGAGTGTGTTTCAGTCAATATTTTAATGTAAGTGCTGCCCTAAGAGCATTAATCCACAGAAACTTGTTCAGACAAAAGCTAAGCGCATTATCAATAAATCAGTTTCACACCTATGCATACGTTTACATTCTGATAGGCCCATGCAAACGATCATTTTTGATATGCAATACATGACATATTAAACCACATGTAGCCTACGTCCAAACTGATTCAATCATATTGTATAATACTAATACTACTAATAATAGTTATAATTATTGGCGTTATTATTATTGTTGTTGTTGTTGCTGCCGCTGTTTTCATCGTTATTGTTGCTGGTAAGCGTGTTCAACGCAGTACCGTGGTCATGATTGTATATCTAACCTTTAATAAATAATACATCTGCGAATATCAAAAGATATACGGTTTTGAGGTAAAATTACATTTGACCTTTAGTCGATTGAGTTCTTAATAAGTCAAGGTCACGATGAATACCCAATGATTTTACTCTATTTCTATATTTCCTCTAATTTTTCTTGATATTTATATTTGTTCATATAACAGATGTTTTTGCTCAAAACGATTTGTCTTTGTATCTCGATTAAAGAACCAGAATCATTTATGTTTAATTTCTGCTTTTATAGTACTACCTAACATGCTCCTGTCTGGAACATACCTGATTTTTATTCTTGAAAACTTTACTTATCTTTTCTAATTTGTGTTTTGGTTTCGTTGAGTTTTTCCTCATTGCTTCTCTGCCTAGTATGTGATGTGGGTGACAATGTTTCACGTTTTCAGCAAGTCTTTTGCGCATCCTGGGTGGTCGGACCCAGGCAAACACAAATACAAACCGATTGCTAAGCTGCGGACAATGGCAGAGATGTAGACAAATGTCCGGCTCTTTTTGGAAGCCTTTGTCCGGGCTCAGTTTTTGCATTTATTTCAGGGGCTACATAATAGATGATTGACGCTCTTGCACAATGTGTTCTAACTGTTTGGAATAAATCTGAGGTTGTCCCTAGTTGTCATGGCATTCAAATGCTTTCAAAGCACTATCTCTTTATTCATTTTTGATTCCTTCCACAATATTAGGAAAGTCCTTCATGGCCACTCCTGTCTCTGTTCATACTTTCTCTTATTCGCTGAGCAGAAAGAGAAAGTATTGAAACTATTTTTGGTTTAACACAAACGAAATGAAGAATAGGTCAAAATCGTTAATCGAGAAACCTGCCCATATACGTAAGTTTCGATTTTATTCCCGTAGTAGTACTGTGCACTTGTTTGCAGTTGTAAGTAGAACATAACATTGAAACAATGTGTATTTTAATAAAAATGGTTAACTGCAAACGTTCCATCACTTTTTTTTTACAATCATTTTACTCATATTCTTTAAAAAAAGAAACACTGAAATCTCTATAAGGCATAGTAGCGTCGATGCATATTAACTAGGTCTAGGCCTATACGTATTGCATTAACGCCAAACCTTCAACATCAAAAAAGTTGATATTTCTTGATAGACCAGGTTGTTTTTCACAAGATAGTCCTTCGAAAGATCAAAAGAAATTACTGTTACGCATCACATAAGCAAACATCTCAAGCGAGTACCTACTTGCGCTCATTCTTAAACTACTCTAACCCTTTTAGGCGAAAGCCGTTTTACGCAGGTTTATTTAATTTGAACAGACCAATAATGAGGATTATTTAACAAATCTGAAACTAATTGATATCACGTGTTTCAATGCAATCATCCAGGCCATCATCTTTTAACGACGCTGAAAGTATATAACAAATAATAATAATGATAAAAAAACATGACCCTTGACAAAACTGAATGGGAAACACACAATCGTGCACGGATAAACAACCGTTTGATATTTTCATGAAATATTATCACATGTTGTGTGAGGCGTGTATTGATGTACATGCGTATTAAAGACCGTATCACGCACACACAAAGGGTATTACTCAATATTTGCAAATATGTAAGATCAAAAAACACATGGTGCGTTAGATTAGTATACTGTATTTGTTTGTAACCAGCTGAAATAAAATAAAATAAATAAAATAACAAACAGCACGCAGAATACCCTCGTCATACGATAAAGCCAAATTTCGAAACATCTAGTAATACGGATAGGAAACATAATTTTATGGGCCCTACCATTAAGAAATTAACGCTTAATGTTTCATAATACTCAAGCAAAAATATGCCAATGATTTCTGGTTTTAATATTATAAAAATCGAAATAATATTTGCATATACTTGTCCATCCGTCCATACATCTGTCTTATAACTTTTCCTGGAAAGAGGCGAGGGGAGCCTGCAGCTTAATATAATTGTTCAGCTTTGTAATAATTCTATTCAATAAGGATTACAACCGGGGTTCGAATTACACAGTGGCTTTCGGGGAAGCCCTATTTTCCGGTGTGCACCACCACTTCCAAGTCACATGCACGCGCATACATAAAAGTGCGCGGCAGCGCGGTCAGTAACATCGTTTATGAGAAAATCATTATACTACTATATAACCGAGTAAAAGCATTGAGAAATGCATGTTATTATTTTTTATTTCATAAAACTTAATGTGCGAAAAAAAACAAAATAAAAAATATAACCTACAACACAAAAATTAACAATTTTTTAGAGCTCTTCCTAAACGTCTCAGGAAAGCCTTTCAGGAAAGCCCGTGTCCGGTTCAGGCTAGAGCTCCCCTTAGCGCCGCCGTAATTCTAACTATGGTTACATCGTAGATTTCCAGTAGCTGTGAAAGCTTTTTATAACGTAAAGGTATTAATGCGCTTATTAACACATCAAAGGAGTAAAAGAATAATGAGTGTGTTTTCTCGTATTTCTTGTTGTAAAGGAGCACTAGCAGTATATCTGAGAGTATCTTCCAGAAACACATAAAGGATAAAACACTTCATTCATTTAATTACCCTTAAAACCAAAATCTCTTTCGATTAGATCGGCGCGGATGTTTCTGTATGCAGAATATAGACGCCATTATTTCACCATTATCTCTATAGTTGATTTCTCGTTTGATTATGTTTCAGCCATGGGCGTTGCTAGACCTCTATTACTGGGACACGTGCCCAAATATTGATAATGTTGTACCCAAGTAGAATCATATTATCGCGCTTTAATAAGCTCATGTATTTGGCAGTGCATTTATGTAGATTGAAAACAACTGGAAAAGAACAGTTTTTTCCTAATCTACAAAGTCAAAGCAACGCAGTTGAACCCAACATACAATCTGAGGTGCGCACCTTGCAGTCCGGTTCCGTGCATTACCGTCCGTGCAGTGTGCAATGTATTATGGTAACATTTTACTTCAGGCACAAATGCATTGTAATAACTCAGTTACTACTTAAGTACAAATCATAAACAAACCAAGAACAGATATAGTTTCCAGGGAAAAGGAAAGACAATGAAATTGAAGAAAGAAAGCCAGATGACAACAGGGGAGAGGAACCAAAAAGTCCTAAGTACGAAGAAAAAAAACCCTCTTGGAGTCCAAGATCAACCGGCTGTCCAGTGGGCTTGATTCCTAAAAGCAAGGTGTAAACTGTATTCAAGGTCAAAGCCAAAGTCATTTGGCATCCCAAATATAAGCTGGCAAACCATTCCAAGGTATAAGGGCCCTATAACAGAATGGTTCACCGCCAACTGCACTTTATATGTGAAACAAGAAGGAAACCTGCGTTCTGTGATCCGAGTGGCCAATGCGGGTTGCAAACCTGAAGTAATTCTGTATGGTAGACAGGAGCTAAAAATTTAAGTATGAAAACTTTGAAGTCAATCCTGAGCCTAACAGGAAGCCAGTGCAGAGAACTAAGAGCAGGGGTTATGTGTTCAAACTGACTACTCCTGCTGACAATTCGAGCTGCTGCATTTTGAATGCGCTGCAAGGTTTTTAATGTGCGGCGTGTGCTCCGAGATAACGGAGCATTACCGGCATTTATCATGTTTTTTTCAGTGAATCTTGAATACTAAGGAAATAGCATAATACTATACTATTTGTGTACTATTAGCCGGTACAATCGGCGCGCAAAAGAAGCACTAGGATTGAAGCGTGTTAAGTTTTTAAATAACTACGATCTTATTTTGATTTCTGTTTGACGCAAACATTATTGACTCCTGTATATGGACATCAGTATAGCAGTGGCGGTATAGAGTGGGGAAAGCAAGGGAAGTTCAAATAACACATTACATAGCACATTTCATACACGCAATTACAATTGTGTGATTTGAGAAGAGCTTTATCTCTAGTAGCGGTCCCGATTTCACCAATATAATTCCCATAATTTAGAAAATGCTTGGTTAGCATTCTTCAAGTTCAAGGAAATTACATTCACAAATGACTGCATTCTATATGAAGAGAAAATATTTATTCCGATCGCTCCAAATTATTAAAAAACAAAACGCAGTGTTTACGCTCTTAACATAAAGAATGTAAAACATGGTCCATGCGCTGTTAAACTGTGTGTATATGTGAAGATTTATTCGACAGAATAAAATTATGTGACATTTCTGAAGCATCTGCAATACTCTAGCGAACTCTAGTGACATCGCAGTAAATTATCGAAGGGAATCCCAATAAAGCAAACTGCAGATGAGCGCACTGAAAAAAAATCAATGGTGCAGGAACTTATCTATCCATTTATAAATTCCTTATATAAATTGCATATCTAAAATATAGTCTAAGTTTAAAGAATAGTATAATCCAGTTTTTTAACCTCGTTAAAAACAACCATATGGATCAAACGAGTGACATGAAGTAAAAAATAAAAATAAAATTCTAATAATGACTGAGATTTAGATCCCATTATCGTTTATTCTCTCGTTATTTTTTGTTATCATTACATGTATATTACTACATCCATGTTTTGTTCAAATTATTTACATTACAATCACATTACATTATGCAGGCCTATTTTAGGAAAACACCCAACCCAAACAAAAACACATGCATCACAACACTACATGCGTGTTTTCTACTATATTTTGCATTGCTACATTTTACACAATGACTATACTGGTGGATTCAGGAGCGGTGGGCATGGGGGAGGGGGCAGAGGGCAACTGACCCTGACACCGCCCCCCCCAGTACCCACATGGTTGAAAGAACACCGCTAAAGCGCCCTCTACAGGCTGAAACACTGCTCTCCACATGGAAAACAAAGACTTGGTGCCATCTAGGGTGCCCCTTCATGTGAGATAGTGTGATGATGTGCCCTGTAGAGCAAGACAGTGTGATGCAGTGTCTTAATGCGTTCTTATGGGTACACTTCCAATGGAAAAGGCCGCTGTTATGAAGTGTCCTCTATGCCGACCCTATATGATTAAATATCCCAGTAGGTGCCCTTTCCAGAAGAGAAAATGGGATGCAGTGCTGTGTAGGGTACTCCTAAGCAGCAAGAAAACATGTGCGAGAATGTGAGGAGTTGTCCTAATGGACGCCCCTCCAGTGGATAAAATGTGATGCAGTGCTGTATCAGGTGTCGATCTATTCATGAGAATGTGAGGAGTTGTCCTAATGGACGCCCCTCCAGTGGATAAAATGTGATGCAGTGCTGCATCAGGTGTCCATCTATATATGAGAATGTGAGGAGTTGTCCTAATGGACGCCCCTCCAGTGGATAAAATGTGATGCAGTGCTGTATCAGGTGTCCATCTATATATGAGAATGTGAGGAGTTGTCCTAATGGACGCCCCTCCAGTGGATAAAATGTGATGCAGTGCTGTATCAGGTGTCTGTCAATATCTGAGAATGTGAGGAATTGTCCTAATGGACACCACTCTAGTGGATGTGTGATGCTGTGCCTCATAGAGTGCCCTTTACTGGGTAAATTTGAGGTGCCCTTTAGGGTTCTCTTCCAAGTGAACAAACTTGATGAAGTGCCCTTGCAATGGAGAGAAGAATATCTTTTATGGGTGTGGGTGCCCTCCCAGTGAAGAAAATGTGATATGGTGAGATGCAGTTTCCAGTACATGTGAGAAAAGAAGACGAAATACAGACCCATCTTGACATAATCAACTTGCTTATTTGACCAACTGAAAATTTCAATCACTTTTAATGATTATTGAATGGAACAAAAATATACGAATCCTAAGGACATACATATCCCGGTATTATTACACCATTCTTCTCTCAGATTTTTGAGTAGTTCCAAGAAAGTACCTGAAGTCCTCTTGGATGAACCTTACTAGAGCGACCCAGAACTGGTCTCTAGGACTGAAGTCTGCCTGTTCAGAAGACATTGCAAATGTTCACAATTTTTCTCAGACCACCAGTGGGTAACTGTCTTGTATTACCACTCCTTTGGAGCATGTGTATGGGAAAAAAAATCAGCTTTGTGATATATATGGAATTGCGTAAGGTTCTGCACCAATTCACGAATGGAATGAGATACAATTCATAAAATCTGAATTTTGATCAAATGTGTTAAGAAAGGAGTGAATTTTTTGCATGGAACTACATGCGCTGAAAAAATGCAGACTGCATGGATCACAGATTTACATTTACATTTATGGAATTTGGCAGACGACCTTAGCCAGAGCAACTTACATAAGTGCTAAAAAGTCTCATCAGTGAATACATTCTGATGCTGGTTTAGTAGAACCCGGCTAAGAGTACTAGCAGTTTTCCTAGGTGAGAGATTTAATTGAGTTGGAGGGCCATTAACAAAAAAGGCCATCTTTCATATTAATACAGCTTGATTGTTGAGAAAAGACTGATCTGGGCATGTTGAAATCCTGAAGGAGAAGAACTTGGATCTTGACCAAGGATTGTCAAAAAGAATATCCTAATTAATTGACCTGTTTTGAAGGTAATGATGTTGTGCACTTTATTCTTTGCTACAGTGAATTTGCAGTATGTGCATGGTGCCCTAAGGTGCAACAATGAAAATGATTGTAGATCGTGTCCTTAGGGCAGCAATTAACAGTATATGGCAGCAGCAGTTCCACCAAGAACAACAAAAGCTTTGAGCCCCTCAGTCTGGGTTGTTTTTGTTTATCATCTTTGTAGAACAAAAGCCATAAATGATAGCCGGGGCTGTGCTGGAGGGTCAAATTGCAGTGTTTCACAGTGCATATGTGTGTGCACTAGAGCTTTGCCATTTCTGTTGCTGTGTTACTAGCAAATGAAGCCTAAAGGCTTGTGTATTAGGGAACCTGAGTTACATGTTGACTTAATGATAAGTGTCTCTTGACACGAAACAGCACCATTGCATGACTTTTAAAATACCATTTCCAGCCACTCACCTATTTGCATATCCAGCAACAAGACATAGGCATGATTCATGCTTTAAAAGCGCAGCACTGAGTGGATAATGTCATTCTTAGTGTTTGCTCTGCAGAGTGTGCATTATTGCACCTCTTATGTCCTTTCTCACTACACTCAACAGAAACAGGTACCTTTATGTGTTTGTTATTTAAATACATGCTTTGACACCATAGGGTTACCTCTGGAGTGAATACTCCTCAGCTATCCTACACCATGGCTACAGTATATACACAGCCAAGCACTTAGGGCCAGGAGATGATGAAAAAATTGTTATGTCTACGAGAGACCAGGCAATATTTAAAAAGTCACTTATGTCTGACCACTGATATGCAGTATGGGATGTAGATCTATTGATATACTGATCTATTGATACTGACATTTATATAAAGAAATAAAAATGTTCATAAAATTTAAAGTGAATAAAAAAATCAACAAAAATAGTTAAGCCAGACCTGTATGAATGAATCAATATAGTTTTAAAATTGAGATACTTTATTTGATCCCCATGGGAAAATTCTTTTTCACCTAATTATGATTAAACATGTACAGCTTGGGAACAAAATTAAGAGACCACAGCACAGTATTTTGTTTCACTCATTTCTCAATTTATGGCTGTGCGTCTGGGAATAATATATATTTTTTTGCAAACTGCAGCCTGGTTCTTCTCTCTTTCTCATTAATGAAGGGCTCCTTCCCTGCTTTATGGGACTTCAGTGCTGCTTCTAGGAGCCTGATATGAACTGTCCTTGCAGTGCACTTCACACCTGCACTTAATGTCTCCCATTCCTTTAGAAGGTCACTTGATGTCATCCTCTGATTCATGACAAACTGTTGCTGGCAATTATCTCTGGCATTAGAAAGTTGCTTCCACCCTCATCCTGGCTGGTTTTTGGTCATTCCCAGTGTCTTCTGTTTTACCTTGTTCTTATGTTTGAACCTGGCAGCAGAACAAGGATTAAACCTGGACTTGAAAATGCATGCATGCATATATTTCAGGATTGAAGTGTGTGTGTGTGTCTGTGTGTGTGTATATATATATATATATATATATATATATATATGTACTGTATATATATATGAGAGAGAGACAGACAGACAGGCAGAGACTTAGCCTGCTGGGAGATACACACCACACTCAAATTATAAGCAACATACATTAGTCTTGATGAATATCCATTAACTATTGTTAGTGTGTAGACCTCTTGGCCATTTTCCCACCTCCTGGAGATGCATACACATTATTGGTCATTGTGAATCTGGATTAAATAGCTAAGAAAAGACACTAATTTACCAAAACAAAAATAGGCAAAGTGTAAAAGGCGTTTATGAAGAGATGCAGCAGTGGGTTGGGACAATGAGAGGGGTCACTGGCCATTCAAGACCCTGCTATTTAGGGTGCTGAATTGTAATGAGGTGGTGTCAGTGTGGTAGGGGAGAGATGAGCTTCTGTGATCTGGGATAAAGCAGGAGTGTCAGACAATCAAAGATGATGAGATCCCTGGGGTGGCAAAGTACTCGTTCTGACCATTTGTTCAAGGTCTGTTTCTTAAGGCAGGAACATAGAATGTTTCAGAATGAGAGAGAGAAAAAAATCAAGTATATTGTCAAGGCTCATTCATTCCTCTGAGAAATACATCTATCACTGAACACCTGCAAGGAGACTTACACACTCCACTGGCCTTTTTCTTACCTTTCGGGATGTGGGACAACGACAGGCAGAGGTGCAACTGGACACTTGGCATTGCTTACCAGGCTTCAAACTTAATGACAGGAATATTTTCAAGTATCCCACAATGGTCTGTGTGTTTTAAACCTCCCATATGGCGGGCAGTCTCCGAGTTAAGAACGTCTGACTTACGGATAACTCATACTTACGAACGGACTGCCATAAAGTCCATTATATTAAAATATTGGATAAAATACAATGGATCATAACAACAAACACATCCACCACTTTGTGACATTCATGAAAACATTGTGTGGCTGTTCGTCTGTTCAAGGTACAGTACAGTACCATATGTAGTTACTTGTGTTATTACTGTATAACAACAAGAAAACAACAACAATAATAAGGTGAGATTTCTGTGACGGTTTCTCTCTGCTCAACTGGTTTGTTGAAACAACATCTGGACCAGAAATGTCCACCTCCGGGTCGGTCTGTACAAAACGTCTTTGTTCCATCAAGATATTTGAGTGCAATACCTTTCTGTGTCAGTTGAATGCTTACCAATATATTTATTTAATAACTATATTCTAACGTTGTATTTTTTCAAATATAGTTATTTTATTGGGTTCGGTTTGGATTTTGAAGCCGTTTTGAAGTTATTTAAAGTTATTCGACCAAGCTATTATTCAACAGTGCCCTCTGGTGGTATAAATAAATACGCGGAATGTTACAATGACATAAGTAAAATGATTGGTCATTACATTTGCCTTTAATAGCTGCTTTATGATAACTCAACAGAGCAGAGATAGCAAAGATCCCAGCATTATATCCTGTCAAAATAAAAAAAAACACACAATTGATTCAAGTACAAAAAAATAAAAAAGAACAAAAGTATGCATGCATACATAATAAGACACAAACACAATGCTACACACCACACTGCTGTTTAGAAAGGGTCTTTCTTTCCCATAGCATTTCTCATAATTTTTTTTTTCAACAAAGACGTCTATACAAAGAACAACTCAATTTCTAATATTATATCTGTTGATTTGGCAACAACCTGAACGAATGCAATCGTATTGCTATAACATTTCTGTTCGGTAGGTGGTATCTTTGCATTAAAAGTCAACTCCATTTCACTTTCGTCAAACAGAACCACAATCGTGTCAAAGTCACAATGGGCGAACTTATTTCTGTTATCTTAACCCTGTCATATGAAGTTGTTAGCGGCAGTTATTGTTATTATTATTACAGTGTTGAAGAAGAAGCATTAAACATTAAAACAAATGTTTCCTATGATCATTAGTCTCTCGAAGTGGAAATTAGAATAAATTGGTAAAGTTTTACCATATGCACATAAGCCCTTATGGCAAATTAACCCGTTGATGTTGGTTGTGGCCATGTTTATTTTCCATTATTGACCATATTTCCATCATTTTAGGTTTTGTGTGCGTGTGTGTGTGTGTGTGTGTGTGTGTGTGTGTTTGTGTGTGGATTATGTTTATATTACTTTGTGCAGCTGGGTAGGGGATTATGTCCTTGTTGTTCAATCTTCTTAAATTTGCTTGGTGAAAAGTATTAACTCTTATACTCTTTTCTAGCAAACGATCGCCGAAAAATATGAACTTTGCATATCTCCTGTCTTAATCAGGGATCAGAAATTCATGAATTCGACACAAAGAGTCTGCATTATTGTAGCTGGAGTGCTGTGTTTTTCCGTGACACGTCTCATCCTATTCTGTTGGTTAGTTTGCATGTAGTCTGAAATGGCATAAAACTATCCGTGTGCCCTTGATTCCGCCTATTGTGCACGGCTAATTAGACTGAAAAATTAGCATTGATACTGAAACTGTGAAACACTGATGAAGGAGAACATTAGCAGTGCTCGCAAAGAGGAAGTCTACACTGTTATTTCAAATAAAGAAGAACCATGACCTTCTTCAAAGACGTATTCTTCTTCAGTCATGTCCTTCACCTCAGTTCAGCAGTCCTGTCATCCGCTAGCAATGCCTTATCTGTGACCATCTAAGCCATTGTCAATATTTTCAAGCATGTTATCAGATGCATTAAAAACAAAACAAAAAAACAAAACATAAAATGCTATGCAAAGCTGAAGCTGCAGGTTTGCATTTCATGCAATACTTGATGAGTACACTAAGGCCGCTATTCTTTCTCAGTATGGTGCTGAAGATTTTGGGTTCTATTTTAATTATATTTAATTTAGCTAATTCTGTGGCCTATCTCATCTTTACACTTGGATCTTGATCAAGGATTGTCTAGTCATGAGGCACCAGCGAAGAGAATATCCAAATTAACGCTTGTATAGTTTTACTTTGACTATTTTGAAAACATACATTTCAGTGTTTCCCACAGCATTAAATTAGGGGGGCGGCCCGCCCCCCCAACGGCACCTCCGGCCCCGCCTTGAAGGTCAAGTTAATTTTATTTTCTATATAGCGCCAGATCACAATGGAAGTCAATTAAGGTTACTTTTCCTATAAAACAGGTCTATACATTGTCCTTCTATTAAACGAACTAAATAGCCTTATGTTATCTTATTTACACAACAGCTTGTCATTTTTGTCTCTACACGGTCGCGTGTTTAAAATTCTCCTCTGCTCTCTATATCTCGCATGGCGGAGTTCAGCCACAATATGCGCGCGCAGACACGTGCGCTCACACACGGGTGAGCACACTCCCACCAGCGCACGTGGGAAAATATGAAAAGCAGGCAAAAATATCTCGTCATAAAAGAAATGTTCTGATGTTTACTCCAGTTGTTATAACACCATGAATCCTGCCGGTGTCCGTCTGCCCCCTTCCCACCCTAGCTGTAAACCTAGGGGAAACACTGCATTCATTTTTTTGCATAGGACCTTGAGTTTTCTTCTATCAGTTTTGACCTGTTTACCCAGGTAATAATACTGTTTTTGTTGATATACATGCATCTTTCACAGAATGATGAATTTGCACCTATTCAATGATACTTAATTTTCTCTGAATGTGTGACTCTCTAGAGCAGCTCGGCAAACCAAGGAGGGCTCCTTACCTAATTCGGTGGTGGACCCAACGGAGGGGTAGTATTGGCACTAGTCCCCCCCTCAAAAAAAAATTGATTGGCCCATAGTGTGCTTTCCATTTTCATTTGTCCTGAGTGATGTCAATCAAACAATGTGGACCTTGACGTCTTCTATTTTTATGATAAATGCTGATGTAACTATGTGTACTATGTATGTTTTAAACATGGAATGACATTTGCATAGGTCATAATGGGGTAGTGTGTGGCTCAGCAGGCTACCGGTTCATGTCTGGCCTCAGCAGAATGCTTATATCTCTGTGTGCCCTTGAGTGAGGCCCCTAACCACCAGCTCCCTAGGCATGGCAAGGCGGCTGCCTCTTCACTGGGACCGACCAAGCACACTCTTGTATGGAGAGCAGGATTGGGCAAAGGGAACTTTCTGACAGGGATCAATAAAGTATTACTATTCTATCATCGTCAGATTCTGAAATATACAGCTGGTGTTCCATCCTGATAAGGTGTTATTCTCTTTTGTGTTGTCGAGGTCTTCGTAGCTAATTCTGTGTGGTGAATGAATGCCCTCGTTATTGAAGGGAAAAAATAGCTGTATTATTTTGTTATTTATATGGAAAGGCATTATGGCAACAGGAATACTACTGAAAAGGTGGAACCTTAAGGTATTTGGACATGAATTTAAATCAAGCAGATGAGAAACCATAATGTGAAGAACTTTGCTTCATTATTTTGGTCTCATTGTCCCACTCATCTTTCTCAGTGGTTGTCTTGTCTTGTCTGTGTGTAAAAAGCTGTGACCAGCTGTGAAACTTTCATCCTCACCAGAATACAAAACTTAAAAACACCCACAAATGAGGCAAAAAGTTGAAACTTGTTTCAAATGAATGGTATCAGATTTCTAAAGGATCTGGGGTGAGGACTTTACAGAAAAGGACGAGAGAATAGTCTGGACTTGCTGTCAGGACCCTGTTGAAAGTAACGGATATGACTGCAGTTTTCTGGGTTACAGCTGTGGCTTAAAATCCTGCAAAGAAACTGAAAAAAAAGAGTAAAATCATTGTGGAAGCCATTTATGTATTAATGACAATGAACACATTAGGTTAAAATAATAATTGTTAAATTACTTAGTTTAATTTAGCACTTCATAGTAAACATGCAAGTCACTTTGGCAATCACACAATGGAAGAATTAAAGCGAATAGCCCAGTTTTTCCCATCTCAGTAGGTAATTCAAGACGATAGGTCGACTCAAGACAATTGCATACAGCACGATGAAGACCAGAGCCATGTTGTGACATCAATCCTTGCTGTCTTATGGATGTCAGTACCATCTCCATGCTACTATGCTGGTAACACTGACATATATCAAGTCTGGCTTTGTGTTGTGACACACAAGGTTTCTATAAACCCATTTATCTTAAAAGGAGACCTGTCAGGGAACATATACTTCCCCTATGGCTGACAAAGAAAAGACTCTCTCAGTCTTTCTCTTATTTCTTCTGTTCCCGCACTCACCAACCTTCTGAACAATCTCCCAAAGTATACTTTTCCTCCAATGGACTGCTGTTCAAACAGGGCGAACAGTATTGCTCCCAAAACAAAATCAATAAGGGCGCATCTGAAATTAGCGAGGGGACACAATGCCCACAAACATGTTGCAGTTATGTATTGGTTGACACCCAAGGATGTGCATTATTAATTTGAGTATACTATGTATCCATAGGCAGTATTGTAAAGCCAAGGCTGAGAGTGATTATGACTCACGCTCCAGTGCAGTGTGTTCTGGTGAAATCACCAAGAGGGCTGCACTTGTGCCTGACAGCTGTATGCTTGTGGTATACAACCTGGCTCACCGCTATGTTTCTTTAGACAAACAAGTTTGTCAAATAAATGTAAATGCACATGTCTGTGTCGCAAGATCATTGTAATATTTGTCTGTTTGATGGTGATTTTAACACTGTTTTTCTCTATATATTTCCAGATATCCTGGCTGAATTTAGTTTTGTGCAATTTACTCTGAGCTTTCATCTGTAACCTAACCCACAAAGACTTTCAGTAAGACTGCCACTGTGTGTTTTAAATACATGATTTGGCACAGAGTGTTTAAAGACAATTGCTTTAACATGGCAACTGTTTCTAATTTTTCCCCAGGCATGTGCACGCTGCCATTAATGAGCTGCTGAGAGACAATAAACGAGAATCTCAGTGCTGCTGCCGAGTGACACGTTTGATTTATGGCGTCTCAGCAGGTGGTGTTGTTGCATCACACCTTCAGGGTTGCGGGTTCAAGTCTGGTGCTGACTGCGTGAGTGTGGATGCACAGTTTCCTTCCCACAGTCAAGACAGGTTGTTGACTCTGACAGTATGTGCATGTGTGTGTGCGTGTGTGTGTGTGTGAGTGTGTGTGTGTGCGTGTGTGTGTGTGGTGAATCTCCTGCTATCCTGTTCACCATGCTTCCTGCCCTCATGTTTCCTATATTTCTTCTTGATAAGTGCTAAACCATCCTGGCATTTTGTTTGAGATTCACACTTTCTCTTGTTCAGCTGAATGGTAGATAAAGTCACCCTGGACTTACTGTATAAAGATGGGCAGCGAAAATAAACATCTCCCACAACAATGTTATGGATCTCTTGGTATTTACTGTTCAAACATTTCCAGAGCAGATGGAATTCCCCTCCCAACAGACAGATTAAAAACATGTACCGCCGTCACACGTTAGACTCTCAAGGTTAAAGGGGTGATACTAATCAAAAAAAAAACAACATGATTGGAAAAAACACTCTGAGCTGTGTTCTCGGCAAAGCGCATCATACTAGTATAGGATTTGCCATAAGTAACTGTGTCCTGTTTTTTGGGGAAAACTCTGCAAATATTTTCGTTTTGTTACTTTGTTACTTTAATCCTTCCTTTGGTGACCCTTAGCAGAGTCATAGTACGTTACCACGATGCCACGATGTATGTGAGGTTTTGAGGTGACTCCAGTACTCACATAAAACCAAGAGAAGCATTCATATGACCAAACACCTTGTTGTACTGCAGGCTTCTGAGTTGCATTAGTGCACCAGACACCTTAATACTGGGGCATTTAACTTCAGAGGCTATTTTAATACTGGAGGGGAGGGGTTTTGCACAAGGATGTGCAGGGGGTGCCTGAGTACCTGCCTCTTTTGCATGAATGATCGAAAATGCCTCATTTCTAAATTCTGAGTAACCCTTTAAGAATTTTACTGAGGAGGACCCGCGTGCCCGTTTTCAATTACCAGTGATCACGCCCCTCGAGTAGACTCTGCATGGCACTGAGGCGGTGCACACTTTATTGAATTATAGAGCTTTTGTATAGTCATGCATTTTCACCAGGAATGCTGAACCATGGATATGACTTGTATATTATTTTATATTATGCAGTAATTATTTTTTGTTGTGAAATATTCTGTAGTATCAGAAGCTGCAAGGAATTAAGAGGTTTCGAACATATTAAACAAAACAGGGGTACTAAATGACAGACTCCAGTCCCAATCCGGACTGAAAGGTAATGTAATCCTGCTATAAGATAATAATAATAGCTATTATTCAGGACTGTGCATGTTGTGGGCCACAAGAGAATCCTTGCTGCCTGCCTGTACAGTAGCCGACCTGGGCCTTATTATACCCATATATGCAGTTAGCTTAATTTCTCAAGTGGAAGGTCAATATTTCAGTTTTTTTTATATTAGTTACATTTCTATATTTATTTAACTATTATGTGCTGGTTGGGGCACAAAATTTTTTAAGAAATAATATTTTTTCTTAATAGATTTATTTGTTGTAAATGATGGTGTAATTAATTGAAATTTTAATAGATCCAACGACAACTGAGAAATCAGATGGACAACAAAACAGACCGCCACATGATAGGCCTTGCAGCATAAAAGTCAGTAACTACAGGAAATGATGTCGCTGAACTGATGGCATGGTTCGTCCTGTGAATAAAGCAATTAACTGCTATACAGGCTTTCTCTCTATTAGTATTCCAATGTTTGAGAAAAGGGCTCAAACTTCCCCAAATTAAAAAAAATGAAATGAGTAGGCAACTTATAGTACCCTGCTGGGTTCTATAGGCACCTGAGTACTTCAGAATTTTTTCAGCAGTTTTTGAAGTTTAGCTAATTTAATGCTAATTTAATGTTGTGAGTTTGACTCCCAGCTGACTGCTTACAGGAAGCAGGAAACCATAGAATTCCTCTTCTGCTGAACAGATTGCAAATCATTTGTTTAAACTTTAATGTCTGTATAATCCAGTAAGCATGGTAATATCTTACAGATAAACGCAGGTGAAATAGCTTACATAAAAATAAAAAAATTCACGAATAAGTACCATTTTTTTCATCTGATAAGTGTAAGGACATGCAATAGGTTATCATTTTAATTGCTATTTAAATGTTTAAAGTTACCCCTCCTATAGGGCAGAACGATTATTATTATTTTATTTTACACTCTTTAAAGTTGTCTCAGAAAATAGACTGGGTGTCACCCTCACCAGCTAGGTCAGTACCCAGTCCTCGGGGACACACAGATGGTCTACATTTTTGCTTCCTCCCAGCTCACAGCAGAATGAGAGAGAGCAAAAACATGGACTGTCTAGGGGACCCTGAGGACTGGATTGAGAAACACTGAGCTGGATCATTCTGCCATCATTCTCTCATTCTGAGCTAGTTAAATGCTTGGCCACGTTTCTCTAATCCAAACTATTTGAATGCATTTTCTAGCTGGGCGTCCAAGCGGATTCCTGCATATGGTCAAAACTGCGGCTGTCCACCGACTTGCAAGCATATCTGTGTCTGAACGATTTCTATCCATTTTGAACACGTGTAATTTATTAAACACTCTGATCATGTTCTGCTAAGCGGTTAAAGTTATTGCCAGGTCGCCGCGTTTAACAACGGCTAATCCAAAACCATGAAACTGCGCTTCTCCAAAGTTCCCCCGCTTTCCAACTATCCGTGCTTGGTAAATGAACTATCGGTATCTGTAACGACTGAATAATCAAGCTCTCATCTGATGTAAACTGAACATCACTCCGTTGTTGTTGTTTTTTTAAACTGAAATTTCGCAATTTATTATTTTAACTCTTAAATTAACACACCATCGAAAAATATACAACGTTAGCTATTGTCAATATTACCAATGCCGTTGTGTCTATATCAATAATTGGATATTTATTTTTTCATAAATATGCAATAACTGGATGTATTGCATATTTAAGCTCTATGTAACAGAATGTATCTATGAAAATAACGTTCTTTGGAATAGACTCAGTGTCTTTCTTTAAATGTATGAGTGCATGTGTGTGCACTGAGATAGACTGGCACCTCATCTAACGCGTCCTCTGTCATTTGCCCTTACTAACCCTGTCGCTGTGGAAAAGTGATTAGTAGATGGTCTCAGATACGCTTAAAATGTATTTCCCAATGAGCAACTAACGCCAGAACAGAGCCCGGAAATAAACCACATCTCGATATCATAGTACTATAGTTCTATTGTACTATAGTACTATGTTCTGGCGTTAGTATATAATCCCATGTGTCACACCACAAGCGTGTCGCGGCGGTGTTTAAGTAATAAAAGCGGGTGATTAAAACTTTACCTGTAAATGCAATTAATTCTAGGATAATAAATATTAAATTCAGATTCAGATAACATCAGATGTCTAACAGAAAGATTTCCTTTATACCTGAACCTAGAAGCTATTAATTGGACCAAGCACATTGATTTTCCTAAGACAAATATCAAACGTCACTCCTTTATATTCAAATCCATGTTCTATTTTATTAAAAGACAGTAATTTTCGCAAATTGTTTCGAGTTCACGCTAAAAGGATGATTTTAATTGGAAGTAGTATGTAAATAATTCAACCACGTGTTCCTTAAGAGTACGAATACAGCTCAGGAAATTAATCTTAAAATTATGGTTTAAAGGCCATGCGTAGTGCAATGTATAGTCAGGAAGTTGATATTCAAATAGGCGCTTAATTTTGGATTCTTCAAAACTTACAGAAGTCCTAATTGTTTCATGTTAGCCTGTATATCTAAAACCAACACGTTAAATATTTTCGCTATTGCACAAAAACGTCTTCTAAGTATCACTTACCAAAACTGTTTCAACCATGCAGGAATATAGTGGGCGTAGAAACTATTTCAATACTAGGAATTAATAGAAATATACCGAAACAACAGCTTTGAATTCCGATCACAAAAATATGTATGTGGTAGGGGAAAAGGATGCCACAAGCCTTAATCCCAACTTCGTTTACGATTATCCGGGAGTGAAGACCGTTTATATGAAAATTCTGCGACCATGTTGTAGTAAACAGTACTCTACACCAGTCCCGTATAAGGCAAATTGTTCAAAATTTAATACTAAATTCGGCATCTTAATTTTTTTGTCTTTTGTAAATTATTTAAATTTTTATATTTCACGCACACTTCAAATCGAAGTTTTAAAAAGTGACCTCGAAAGGAGCTACTGATAACAAAAACCTAAAATGTTAAAAATTTCTACCAATGTACACTTTGCCTTTAGATTCATCAGCACGAAATTAAAAACGATTGCAGAAATAACTATATATGAAACACACACATATAAGTAATGCGTTTTGTATTGTACATTATTAGGATATAGATAAATAATATATAAACCTTTTTGGAGAAATGTTGAAAATGTGCAAAAGAATTGCATTTCTATTCAATTAAGTCGTTAAATGGCAATATTTTTAGGTCAGATTCAAAGATTTAATAATCAGTGACTGAATAATATTATATACAGGAAAGAAAAGCTGCACATAAATTAGTAGATTTCGCTTTATTTTTGAATGTATAATAATACTACTAATAATAATAATTTCAGCCATGCAAATATGTACATTTCTCTAAATCGTTTTAAATGGCCAACAGTAAGATTGTAATTATTCTCAACACGTGTATGTGTCAGTGATAATTTGTATAGGATTTTCTGATACAAAATTCAATGACGAAAAGCTTTCATCTAATTATTTATTTTTCTTTTCTCTTTCCTGTTATTTCTCAGTTCGGAGGCTATCATGTCATCTAATCGGTAAGCGACATATATACTTTTTAGTGATTACCAGACTGGGAGAGAATAATGTGGAGATAAAACGCATTTGTTTATCTAAGCATTCAAAAAAATTAAAAAGCCGATAAAAATGTAACTAGAATGATGCTGTAGATCTAGACATGCAGATGCAGTTCCTAAGATTCACTTTTTAACTTACACTTAATGCACACGCTTTATTTCTAGTAGGGCCTAAGTGATGCCTTATAATTGGATTGGATTACTAAAGCAAAATATAGCACTTTCGCTTTGTACATATCCTCGCAGAAAAGTTCACATCAATCATTTTTTGTAATTGTGCAATTAGTTTACACAAGTGGGCCACCGGAAGCTTCCGTAATAACACAAATAACATAGGCCTATATATGTATGTATACATACATACATACATATATAACAATCCACCTTAGAGTTTCCCCATTGTGATAATCTTGTTATCTGCGTCCTTTATGAAAGTAACACAAATGAAACAGGCCGGTTACATTTAGGTTGCATATAAAGAAGAAGGTACATTCAGAAATTTCGTGTTCTAAAGTATGGCCACACCTGCCCCCTGGAAAAAAAATGCAAAAGAACTGTGAATACTATTACAACTTTAATTAAATTACATATAAACATATAAATAACATATAATATAAAATAATTATAAAATAAGGTCAGTGGTTTGGCTCTTAACTGTTTATTTAGTTTAATATTTTTAAAAGATGAAAAAGTTTAGAACGCGATTATCTTTATTAATTCAACGTTTTTGTTTAATGCAGAAGAATAAATTAATAATAAATATGTCGCATAAATGTATATGTATAATGCATATTAAATGCCGCCGAGGATACTTTATGTTGAGAATGATTCATATTTCAAAAACGTACTATTATTAATACAACGCATATGTCACGCAACCTGGAGCTTCGTGTTATGTTATCGATGATTACACAATAAATTAGAGTCCTTCATCTCCATGTTAAAATCTCACCTGAAACTGTTAGAATTGAGGAATGCGTGCGTGATTTCTTATTGCAACTGATTGGCTTAGTTTTAATATTAAGGAACAAGCATCAGTGATACTTAAGATAAATCGGTCGCCTCGTAAAACAAGCGTGACATACATTAAGGCTCTGCTGCCTTTTCTTCAGGCAGGTGCACACAATTACACACCATCCAGTTTTTTTTCCATTGGCGATGTTTATGCTCTCTTTTGTCTATATATAGGTTATAACACACACACACACACACACACACACACACACATCTATCTATCTATCTATATATAT
>JAODKF010000056.1:683876-720251 GCA_026779585.1 Mormyrus proboscirostris | reverse complement strand
ATATAATCTCAGGCTTTACTGAAATCATGTTTTACCATGAGGGTAGGGGGTAAAGATGTACTAGTGTATTCGAGTGTATTCTTGCAGTCTGGATAATGATTTGACGTCGTAGTATTGTTTTCAGAGTTTAGTATTCAACGAATTATGTGAATTCATCTGGTACATTCACATAAAAAATTAGGCTCCATGAATGATATGCTAGAGTAACAAATACTGAAACGAAATAACAGTCATTCGGCAAACCAGGTCACTGTAATTACACAGTATGATAATGTTTTAATTTGTCGTTTATTAAAATAAGCAGAGACTTGTGCAAATATAGACAATATTTGCACAAGTCTCTGCTTGTTTTAATAAACGAAAAAAAAGATATGAAATTATTAATTGAATAAAACGCAATTGCGTATTAGGCTTTTATGTAATTATACCATAACCCTGTTTTAAACATAAAAACATACAAAAATAATTTTGCATTAAAACAATAAAGACAAGAACAAACAACGAGCGTTTAACTAAAATGTTAAATAAACGCCTATATTATATTTTAAAATACAGCTTTAAAAAAATCAGCTTTTGTCACTTGGCCAACGATTAGGTATAGACGCATTACCTAACCATTTATTCGATAGAATCAATAGATCAGGCCGGATCTAAGAAGTGGCCTGTGGTTTTAAATACGTGGGCAGCCCAGTTGCCACCACACATAAAATCATAAAAACGAAATATAGAGCATTTAATTGTACCGTATCTCCAACTCAATGGCGCGATGTTTGACAGATAAAGCTCGCGAACGGATATAGCACGGATAATGCCCCCCCACCACTACCCAGCTGCAAAATATTACCCCATTATCACACCACTGGAAAGAATGTCTGTAGAATATCGTATACGTTTAAAATAAAAGGATAAGAATCTATGCAACATCCTACATATTTTCTACTCAATGGCAATCTTGTAGCAAGTTATGTTAAACGGTAACAAATTACCTTGCAAATAAGACAACCGGTTGAGTCGTATTTTGGTTAATCCAATCAAGCGCTTAAACATTACAATTAAAAAACATATACCCATACCTTATACTTCTGTGCATTTAGGCCACATTGAAATTGCACACTATAATGCATATGTGCCTGAAATTATAAAGTCTTCTACCAAAGTTTTTCTTACTTGCTAGAAGACCTCCGATCTCCAAAATGAGCTTGAAGCACATATTTTGTGTAGTTCGCATGTATGCCAGAGGGGGGCTCACTTAACAGAGGCATGTTTACCAAGTTTACATGTGAATGGGAAACCTTGGGTTTAAATAACTGCGAGTCTTTTTAACTTGGTATGCTTGCAGTCGAAGAGTGCAACATTTTATCGGTATAATTAGTCGAGGTTGATTAATACGTTTACGGATGTATGCCGCTAGGTTTCCTACTAAATAAATGGCAATGAAGATAGTACAATCACCCCATCTTCCTGTTTAAATACTAATGTACGTTATTGATGGCGTCTAGATACTATAATACAACAATATGGCTGGTTGATGTATTCCATATGCTTTCATATGTGTTTCCTAATATACACAATGAGCCAGCTAGAAACGCGACAGTGCATGGGGCTGCTTTTACTGTTGGTACAGCCAATAAGGTTTTTACGTGACAGATATCAAAATTAATATTTTTCTAAATACACAGCACTGACCGTGTACACCGCAGGTGCCCCACTGAAATAACAAATCGGTGGTTATATCTAAATCCACCAGACAATGCTTTTTTCTCTTTTCGACTTTCTTCTTCTGGATTAACAAAGTTAATGTAAAAAATCTAACGCTGAATGCATTTTAAGAAAATAATAAAATAAATCAAATACGTTTTTATTATCTTTAGTCAACCGGCGCGTTTAATGGAGCTCGATTAAAAATGTTTGATCTTTAAACCATATTCCATAGCAGGCAAATTTGCTTAAATATTAATAAAAACACCAGACCCCAAATTGCAGTCAAATTTAGAGTGCACCAGAATGTATTAATACATTTTACCTTTTATTATATTATTTTTTCTAATATTGAAGAAGCGGAGCTGTTTGTCCTTGAACTTTAAGTATTTCAAAAAATCACAGAAAATTCGATAGTTCTGTTACTTCAGCGTCAGACGTAAATTCATGTTAAATTCAGATATAAGATAAGCTTCCATTAAAATAGTGCTATGATTTGTGAGAGAGCAGATGATGATCGAAAGAATTTTTCACAGGTTCCTGTTTATTTTTGTTTTTTTCAAAATTCAATGACCATCATGTAGGGTTTTCGAAAAACTAAAAATTTGACACTTACTGAAGCTTAAATTATTAATGGCATACTGTTGAGTTTATGGAAGTGTTTTATATTCTCCGTGTCTTTTTTTTTAGTAAAGAATTTAGTATATTTTATCAAACATATACATATGCAATATAGAAATATATAAACACCTGGATTCAAGCAAAGATTATGATTTATGACGTATAATATGTTAATATGTTAACTGGAGGACTTTATATGACCACTTCGAAAACATACTTTCACTGAGCCAAATTTCTGAATAAGATACTATTTTTAAAGCATTCGTTTCACATTCAGACCAAGCGGTGTGATTATTTAACTTACTCTGCGAGAACAACAGTTTAGGCCGTCTTAAAGAGGTTGAACTGCGCATTCCGGAATGAATTGCGTTTGTGGGGAACAGCCTATCCTTGGTGAAAGGGACCAATGAAATCAAACAGGAGGTTTCCGCGTAACCAACCAGACTGACGCGGAGGCGAGTCAAATTAATCCTACTAAAAAGCTGCCGCTGGAATAGACAAATTTGAGTTTTTCGGATAAAGATCATCCGACTCTCTTTGTCCACGACTGTTCATTTCAAGGCACTTTAGAAGTGGGGGCGAGGTGCACAAAGGCAGTCTTGACGTCCAGGTTTTCATTTTGCTTTGCGCACCGGCGGCGCGGCTACTTTCTGCTATTCAAGGGCATTGGTTTGAAAGAAAGCATCTCGGACAGAGGACAAATGGGTAAGCATTAGCTCACTTCTGCATGGTCCACTGGCAGAAAGATGATAGAAGCAGAACGTGTTTAACAAGCCGACATAACGTAAGAAACAACCATTTGTAATTAGCCCGTTTAAAGTCGCTTGGGCCGTTCATTCCATTTCACATAGTTTTCGCCTGAGGAAAAAATGTTCTAAGTTCTGATCTAACTGACAGCTGTGCGCTGTAGTGATTGTATTTTTGTTTTCCGTTGATAACACTACAGCTTTTGAACTTTTATTACTAGCACATGTAAAAAAAGAATCTATGATGCACAAATGTTTGCGCATGGCACAGTTATTTGCGTTGAGGGGTAACTTAGAAGTTATGTATTCGGTTTTTTCATTATTATTATTACTGAGCACTATAGGTTATTGGTGTTGGGTTTTTTCGCCATTCCAGTTACAGGTTTTGTGTGTGATTTGTATTGACTACGTATGTATAGCATTTACTGCCATGTTCATGTTGGCATTATAACATGTGTGCTTTTTGGCAGAGCAAACGTACGGAGAAGTGAATCAGCTTGGCGGTGTATTTGTGAATGGACGACCCCTACCAAACGCCATCCGAATCCGGATCGTGGAACTGGCTCAGCTCGGAATCCGGCCTTGCGATATCAGCAGGCAGCTCCGAGTCTCTCACGGCCGCGTGAGCAAGATTCTGGCTAGGTACAACGAAACTGGGTCCATTTTACCCGGTGCAATTGGAGGGAGCAAACCCCGGGTTACAACTCCGAATGTGGTTAAAAACATACGGGATTACAAACAAAACGATCCAGGAATCTTCGCTTGGGAGATCAGAGACAGGCTCCTTGCAGACGGAGTTTGCGACAAATACAATGTGCCCTCAGTAAGCTCAATAAGCCGCATTTTAAGGAACAAGATTGGAAATCTCTCTCAGCCGACCCAGCACGAAAGCAGCAAGCACTCTCCTACACAGCATGCGCTTTCTTATAATCACATGTACTCCTACTCGTATCCCAGTCCTTTGTCACCCACTGGGACAAAAATGAGCAGTACTCCAGGACTACCTGTCACGCCGGGCCACGTGGGTATCTCGAGAGCCTGGCCTTCGGTGCACACTGTCAGCAACATCTTAGGAATTCGGGCCTTCATGGATCCAGCAGGTTTGTATTGCAGTCGTTAAATTTTCAAAGTTGTGTCTCTTAACAACTACTATTGAACTTGCGGTTTTTTGAGTTTTTCCCCCTTTAAAAGTCAAATTAACTTGTTCTTAAGCATTTCAATTTGTAACTTTCCAATAACTGTCATATGTAACATCTGATTAATTGAAACTGTTCAGATTACAAGAATTAAAAACATAAATAAATAATTTACTGTGTTTATTATCGAAATGTAATGTCCATATAGGTAATCGACGTGTATCTTTGGTTGGTTCAAATTCAATCATAAATGCATAAACACAACCTGTGAATGCAAAACGTTTTAATTCTGATAATTATCACGAATAGACCAGCGATATTAGGCTAGGCCCGTATTTAACAGAAAGTAGTTTAATATCGAATCTAATATGGTAAAATGTTAGGCCTATATTGACAACAAAGATCTTTTCACAGTTTCCACAATCATTAGAAAATCATTTTCAATTAAAACTCAAAACGAACTTGTACTTAAGTATAGTTTTATTCTCCGTCATTAGGGCAATAAAAAGGAAGCAGGCCCCTTTTCCATATGATTTCTTTTTGAACGCTTTCTATCTGCAGCCATTGCCGGAACAGATGGATATCCACCCAAAATGGAAGACTGGGCTAGTGTAAACAGAACGCCGTTTTCTTCTGCTCACTGTGTCAACGGCCTTGACAAATCAGCCATTGATACAGACATAAAATACCCTCAGGTACATGTGGAGTAAAGTATTTTGGCATATAGTAAAAACAAAAACAAGAGTAAACGTTTTAAATAATACCGTTCAAAGATTGTTTGCCATTGTCTTAAATTTCTACCATTTAAGAACTTATTTAAAAACTCAATGTAGTATTCTGAGGAGTTATTTTTTTCCCTCTATATGTTAAAATCCATTGTAAGGATAACTACCCAATTGGACTTATTTAATGAAAAATATATACGCATTTTACAAAGTAATTTACGTAATACCTAAAACTGTTTATTTGGAACATGTGTCTTTGAATAATTATTTTATTCGAAAATCATTTCCTGTGTATTAATTTCTTGTGAAATTTATACTTCCAGGCTTCGGCAAATCTTTCCAGTTATGTTCCAGCTTGTGCTTACTCTGCTTCAAACCAATACGGAGTTTATGGTGGACCAACAGGTAGCTACGTGGCTCCGGGTCACTGGCAGCCTCAGAGCACGAGTCTGTCCCACGCAGGCAGTGAAATGACGGTACACGGAGGAGAGCTTCACTGTGCCATGACTTTCAAGCATCCGTCACGCGATGGTAGGTTCGATACTATTTCACAAAGTTGAAAATTGTTCAGAAGACTAAACGATGTTTTAATTATGCACAATATCGAAAAACATAATTAGAAAACGATAGGCAGTTGACGCCGTACTACGGAACTTTTCGCAATATTCCTTGCAAAATTTTTTCTGCCTTTGATACCTTTAATATCTTGAAATTTTTGTACTCAGACAAAAGATGGAAGCTTATATAGTGCTATGTTGTATCAAGATAAAAATGATGAGATATCACAGGACAAATCCTACGTACGTTTGATCTTCTGTCAAACTGTACTTTTATAAAATTGTTACGTATTTAAATACAAATATAATAAAATGGTAAACAAATAAGCCTAAAATAATCATATTATTGCGTATTTTAACGGTATGTTTTTGGAGTAGGTTCACAACCTTTTATTATATAATGGATCTATGAACAGCACTGTAGTTAATGGCTCGAAACGAATTATGGCTAGAAATAACATGTTTATTTACCATATAGAATTTGGCCTACGTTTTTCTTTCTCGTAGCGTTTTTCCTTCTCATAATCTGCATAATGGTGTTTAATACGCATGTTTTAAAACTGGAGACCACCTACGACCCATTGGTTTAAAAGTGTGCAAATTAGTGATATTTCACGTTGTTAATTCATGGACTCATTACAATTAAGTTGTATTAGGCCTACTTTGAACACGATTGAACTATTGTTCTATTAAACATAATAGGCCTACTTATGTGCTTTCCACTACGTGTTGAATTTTCAGTTATTAAACTCAGGAACACAGAGGGAAGAAACCCGATAAAGACTGATGGAAGACTTCATTTAATAACTTCAGACATTGTGGTTTATTTATCAGATAAATAATAAACGTGATTAATTGCATAATCGGTTATAGGATGACGGTCCCCCACACTAATGCTTTGGAATACATCTAGTATAGATAGATAATAAGGAAAAAAACGGTATTTTTATTTCATGCTTCAGCCTACATGGTGAAAGGGGAAAGAAAACTCAAAACTACAAACTGTAGCGTTAAATTAAAAACAAATGAACACAAAAGAAGTCACTGCTAGCAGACAATGTGGATACATAAACATCAAAATTAGACTATTATAAAAACAGGAGCTTTAAAATGTTATATCACGTGATACGTTATCCCCATCGCAGTTTAGTATATCCTGACCCTACCTGGATCACCGATCTGTCATTACAGTATATTTCTAAGGCTCAGGTTATTGTAGTTCGTTTTGCATGCAGTTGTCTTCTTATCAGCAGCTTTTCAATGGGTGACTAGATTATGGGCGCCCACTGTTGGGATGAATGGGCGCAATTGCTATTTATTTGCCGTATAAAGCACATTAATTCTGGCTTATCTCCAGGAGACAGAAAACCACCCAGTCCGTTGAACAAGCAACAGCACGAGGCTCTGAACAGCGTTCATGGGATCACCCTTCCTACCTCGGCTTCATAACCAAGATAACGGACACAACACAGCAAGAAAGCCTTAAACACAACAAGCTGGTCGGAACTGCGATTTAGTTTAACTCGTTTCAAGAACCCAGTAAGTAAAAGCACAATATTTATAAATAACCAGAGAAAATGGAGAGACTTGGACGTTCAGAAGCTGTTTATCTTTCCAAACCACGTGCAAAAAAATGAAGCTGTCTTAAGAAAAATGTTTGAGAAAATGATTGCTTATTTGCATTTTAACATTATCTTATACGGCGGTGCTGGTTGCTTTTTAATCACACTTTCAGTTTTCTAAAAGTTGTTTCTACAACTGAATGAAAAGATTTTATCAGAGTAATATTTAATAATGGCTGTATCATGCAACCCAGTTCAATCTGTTCACGTCCTTTGTAATATTGTGTAATGCGTTTAAATGATCCCAACTGATTTTTGGGAGTTTATCTGTACTTAAAATGTGGAACTAGTATGAAAATGACACTTGATTAAATTAACTACAAATGGTACTGAAGTTGCATCAGACTGCTATCCACAACGAGATAAATAATGGCGCGTGTACCTCCTACATTTAATAGCTCATTCTAATATAGCTATCATCGTTAGCGTTCCATTCTGGTGTGGAAGTCAGTACAAGAAAAACTTGTGAATATAATGTATGTATTGTACTTTTCAAATGTTAACTATTCCTGAAAGGTTTAATTATATATATTTTTATACATTCGTTTGTAAATATGTCAATTTATATAATTACAAATAAAAATGTCAAAGTAATACCATCATAAGTGATTTCCTTTTAAAACGTCATCCACCTCTTGCACAGGAAAGTCTTCAACTCAAATGCTATGTAAAAACTTCAGTATAGGCTAGATATGCTTTGCTAAATGTAGGCTGTTTAGTTATTTTTTCTCTGTTAAATTAGAATAAACCTCGAACCTATCGATTTTTTGTTTCCGTGACCGCGAGCCTAATTATTATATCAATGACTGGAGGATTTCTGTGATAAGCAAGTAATCAACAGCTAAATAACAAACCTTTCAAATCGCTCTGTGTATAATAGGTCTGTTTGGTTGAAGCTGCCGATCTATGTTTCTGTCTCTTAATGTGAGCTAACCGCGCTTTTCTGGAGTTAATGACGCGGTGCACAATTCGGCGCCTCTGAAGATGGTATCACTGAACACGATCTGGAGAGATGCCAAGAAAAAAAGACTAATGTGCGCGAGCTCGTGTAACAATTCAACGGCTAAAAATTACAAGGACCAAGAAAATAGGTTTATTTGCATATGATCTTGTGAAGTTGCAGGTCGAATCCTGTGAGTTCCCATTGGTTATGTCAGTGAACAATGTTTTAAGTATTTATCTAAATTGCTAAATTCCGAACACCGGATAATGATGACGATAATAATAATAACACAAACCTAATAGTAGTATTAGTATATTACTGTGTACTGTGTACACCGAGGCTCATTGTGCAGGTGCAGGTCTTCATGCGCTGTTCGGATGCAGTAACGTAGCTAGCCAAAGTCAATTAACAATCGTGTATGCCTCAATAATATTTTAACATCAAGAAAAAGGGAAAGGATAATTGTGTCATATAATTATGGACGTCGCAAGGAGGGGGGGCTGTAACACCTCCACTTTCGCTGAAACACAATGCTGTTTCTTTGTTAGTTAATACTTAATAGTAGGACATGCTGATGAATTTAGTATGCTAACATCACATTATGCATTAAAATACATACTATTGATGTAAAGAAAATAAAGAAATCCAGGAAGTTAATTATGACTTGGTAATTTTTTTCAAGGGAAAATGCCTCCTTCTAGCCTCCCCCGCCCACTTTAACAAGGTTGATTTGCTCCTGCATGTAATTACTGACACTTGTCAAATAAATGTTAATGAATGAATAAATTAATAAAGGAATGACAGATAGATACATAGATAGATAGATAGATATGATAGATTATCACGTTTCTGTTTTTTTTGTTTGTTTGTTTTGCATTGCATTACATGTCTGAAGACTATAGACTGGTTAATAAAAGACTACAGAAACATCATGTTGCGGACGTAGGTGATAAACGGCAACAACCAATGAAATAGATCGACTTTAAACCTTCGCTTAAAAACAAACTTTTCTGCACTAAAAATTACCATTACGTTTCCATGTCTAAAACAAACACCTTCTGTGAAACGAAGGTCATCAGTCACAATTACACAAACAGCATAATGGCGCAGTTTTTTTTTATTTTATTTTTTTACAGTCTGAGGTGCGTTTCCCGAAAACGTAACGCTCAGTACTTCGTTCTTTCGTTAATAAGTTGGTTTCCTGAGACCCGTAGTCATGGGCGTCGCCGCCATTAAATCTGAGCGGGACGTGTCCCCTTCACATTTCATAATTACTCGTTTGAACACCCCCATAAAATATTAGTTTAGTGCCAGTGCGTCACATTCAAAATTCTTCTGACGCCCCTGCCCATAGTAACTAGAGTAGTTGGTAATTTCCATTCATAAATTGATTGGTCGGACCCACTCGTCATTTTCTGCTCCGTTCTTTATTTGAATCTTTGCCTGCAGTATTGGTACACTGACACAAAAGCCGCACGAAGTACATCACAAAACACACAAGCGCACAGTACACGCTAGTTTGGCCAACACAACAACAGCAACCTCAACAACGAAAATAATAATAATAATAGATTTAATATTTATATGACAGAAGTGGTTTGCACACACCATGATGTACAACACGCCTTCACATTGATAAATTTGCAGTAAAGTGTTCCACAAACTGACACTTACTGTAGTACAACAACTAAAACCTGGAATTCACTGTAGGCCTATTTGTTTTTCAGTTGCCTTGTTTTTTTATTTTCTAAACAAATAATAATAACAATAACGTATCTCATAATACAGACTATAGAGTTATAGAGGAAATTATCTTTTAAATTACATAGGACTATTAAAACAGAAAAAAGAGATCAAATGCCCTATTGAAAACGTTATGGGATGTATAGAAATGGCTCAGGAAGTCTAGTTCAAAAGAAACAGTAACTAAACAATATCGAAAGATCAAAGCAATTTAAGTCATGCTTTGCCTTTAGCATTCATTTTCACGACTTTACTAATATTTTTGAATCCATCAATTATGCCTGTGATTTTGCAGGAACATCATTAATTTTGAAGTGGCATATGATAAAAGCTGACGTGATTAATATGTTTTGTAGGCATTGCTTACTATTATTTACAGTTAAGTGCTCACATGGATATTTGGAAAATTTGGTGCAAATATGCCAGGCTTGCATGGCACTGGGTTTAATAAAGTTAAAAGGAGTATCTATCAATGGAAGTTTGAATTGCATGCAGAAAGTCCGAAATGTGTTTCAAATCTGCATTATTATCTATAAACATATATATTCTATAGACCTGAATTAAACAAAATTGCATAGTTAAATCTACTCTTGTTTGTTGGATGTATCAAATTTCATGCCCATGTTCTGATTTCTTAACTCAAACCTAGGCTAATTTCCTTTTTTAAGAGTTAAAAATTATAATTATTTACTTTACATCAAAATCATTTATGTGATCTTTTAAGTATTTTATAGTTAGTTTCATGCCATGCGAAATCAGAACATGCTGTGCAGAGTAAATCTAGAACATCTACAGTATAGTAATCCTGGCATTGTCACTAAGGGGGCTTGCTCTGTCGATCAGGTACAGTAGTGATGACCACTACCCTCAGCCCTGGTGACTGGGGTGCTGGAGTCTCATCAGGTGCTTCCCCCAGCAAAGATACCACAAAGGGCTAGGGGTATATAAATGCATAAAAGGGAAAGCAGGTTGACAGACTGTATGCGTCCTTTTTTGTTGCAGCACAAGACCAACATAAGGGGACATGACAACTTGGCACAGATGGGGTATTTCGTGATTTTAGAAGCCTTGCTCAGGAATTTTGGCCCATGACTATCTGCTGAGGGGCCTTGTCTATTGATCACATGATTAGAATAACTGTCATCAGAATTTCATAAAGTATTTCAGATCAGGTGTATTTGAAAGTAATTTTTTAAGCATAATTTTGCTGTTATTACTTTTATTACAGTTTAGTAGAATTAAGTTGCAATAATGGCATATTAATAAAATTAACATAAAGCACAATTTAAACTACAGCACCATGTTTACCTTGATTTGTTTGCATTGGCCTGCAATTCTAACAATGACCCAACATGAAAACAATACAATAATATCAATGCGCATGACATCATGAAACGAAGAGAATGCTGTATTCCCTAATATCATTCAATTTTCAAATGAGCTTCCTTTGTCCCGACTGGGGGGATTTGTAATATGGCTCGAATATGTCAGGCTAACACAGAGCAGCCCTTTCCTTCTTCTGGTCTTCTTTAGAATTCACCTCAAATAGAGAGGATGACAATCTTTAAGTTTTCCCCCAAATTACATTCTGGTTTTGTATAACTTCCATATATACAACACTAATAATAAAGGTAATAGGTTTGGCCATTCCTAATTTGCCTTTTCGTGTTTTTAAGATTTTTATGGACAGACCTCAGGCTGTCACATAGCTGAGCTTGCATACAAGTAAAACTTTTCACTTACTCTGAATGAAGGAATAATAATCACAAAGAAGACAAAATACAGCTTTCGTGTTTCCATGACTTGTGAAGTGACCATTCACAGGTTAAGCAAATTTTAAAAATTACCAAGGTCATTTTTGTCTACCTTAAGCTTATTCAATACGCACAAATGTCTTCCTTTTCCTCTTCAGCTGTTCATGAAAAAGGATAAAAGTACGACACTTGAAGCACTCCGAGTATCTGACTTCCATATTAAATACTTGGCAACCATGAGCTAAAACAGGAAATTAAGCCAGTCCATTAAGACAAACAGAAATCCAGAGGAAGCCTTCATGTTCTTAAGATGGATTATGTGCAACCGTTTATCTTTAGTATGATCGATTTGTCAGTGCCTTCTGTGGGCATTTCAAAGAGTGAGCCGGAACAGTGCGGACACAAGCACCAGTTTACATTGTTCATGCTTCTGTGAAAGCAGATAAGAGTTTTCATGACTGTCACAATGGTCTTCTCACGGGACGGCTAGGCCAAAGCCAGATAAGTGTACTCCAGAATTGGGCCGCTGAACCGACCAAACCACTTTTGGTAAAAAAACAAGCGACTCTCCTAAAAAGTCTCTCAGAGTGCTGACTTGGCCACAAGTCAGTGTTAAAAGGGGTATTTAATGTCAGCTAGCAGTTTTAATGTTCATCAGTAATGGCAACTACGTTAAAAATAAAGAGCAGACCGAGATTAACGGCCTGAGCCAAGCCTCTCAGATGGAGCACAGCAATCGTAGACATGCTAAAAGCTCTTTCTCTAAGCAAAAATTAAACTTACCAAAGAACGATTGTTTTTTTCAAGCATTTGGTTGTACCACACTATCCAGTGCTGAGTACATGGTTATGAAAGATGAACAGATGCAGTCTTTTCCAGGATGAAACTAGAGCATGCAGAGAACACCCACGCTAACGCTAAACTCCAGCGACAGGTCTGAGGCCCGGACGCATGAGGCTTCAGCATGAGCCCTGAGCCCTCCAGCTGTTCTGGCTCTTACCTTCAGACCTCTTCTCCCCTCTTGATTTCTTCAGAGTCTCAATGAGTGCTGCCAACTTAAAGCTTTCAGCTAGTTGTTTTAAAATGACTAACCCAAGCTACTGGAGAGCTTACCATTCACAGAAACAGGAAGCATTTTTCCAAAGATCGAGCTTTTGCAATCAAACATGTCATTTAACAAATTACAGGCTCCCATCCCCCACAAGCAGCGATTTTTGCTCAGTAGGGTGTCGAGACAAGCCTGTGTGCACACAACCACAGGATCACTCTGAACTGCGCTGCCTGCTTCCAGCCTTGGAAGATTATTACATTCAGATGTCAGCATACAATCGGTTTGCAGACCCAATTAAATTTGTTTTTTCAAATGAGACTGTGCCCTCCAAAGGGGGCGCTGGTGAGCAGAAAGTGCAGCTACCATTGCTGTTTTGCATTCCCATTGGGTATGTAAATGATGCGTGTAACTTCTGGGATGAATGAGCTTTGCTGTTTGAGGCGTTCTCTGTCTCAGTGGGATGCTGATTCTGTTTTGACTCTTCATAACCGTTTAACTTATGGCTTCCTAATAGCTGTATATACCATTAATGCTACAACATATTATTAGCAGCATGTGCTACATTGGCTCAAATGCAGCTGCCTCTCTTTGTCTGTAGTCACTTCTCTGTGGTCTAGGGCAGTGTCCCGCCCACAGGCACTACCTAATTGGTTACAAGTCACAAGCAATAGCCTATCATCACTGAATGCTACTATGACAGAGACTAGCACAGAGTAATAATGCATGTACAGACTGGAGCAGCTCCGGCGAGTGAGCAGAAAGTTGTGTTTCCTTTATGCTGATGTTGCAAAAATAATCTTAAGATTAATTAAACATATGCTTAAAGGCAGGGGCGGCATGGTGGTGCAGTGGTTAGCACTGTTGGGACCCGGGTTCAAGTCACTGCCTGTTTAATGCGTGGAGTTTGCATGTCCTCTCCATGTCCTTGTGGGGTTTCCACTGGGTACTGCTGTTTCCTACCACAGTCCAAAGGCATGCTGAGGCTAATTGGAGTTACTAAATTGCTCATAGGTGCACATGTGGGTGTGCCCTGTGATGGGCTGGACCCCCCGTACTGGGTTGTTCCCCGCCTTGTGCCCATAGCTTCTGGGATAGGCTCTGGACCCCCCATGACCCAGAAGGATAAGCAGTTTGGAAAATAGATGCTTAAAGGTATTTCAACAATGCTTTGTTGTAAGAGTGTGTGTTGTTCTAAATTTTGACACCAAGATTTTCATTTTTGCTGCAAATATAAATTGGTTCCAAATATCAGTTATCAGTGTGCTTCATTACTAGTAATTGGTATCGGCCCTGAAAATAACCATATCGGTCTACCCCTACTCTTTCAACCGACCGGTTGAAACAAAATCTTGGTTTGGATTTTTACTCTCTGAACTTGAACTATCCACCTATGCCTGTGAGTCGTTTGTCAGTGTTTTACAGTATGAAATCTTTGTTTTACAGCATGTTTGTTTATGTTTTACAAATAAAACGAACCGAGCAACAACTCCTCACCTTTCACCTCGATCAGCTTCCCTGTGAGATGCCGCTACCTGAATTGGTTTCATTTTAGCTGCAAATTCTGGGATTCTGTGCAACGTCACTACCAAACTTCTCACATTGTTTACAACAATTATCATATATCCTGTTTTGAAAATATATCAATGTACCATAAATATTGGAAATATCACTCAAGCACAGGCGAGGGTCAACGTTGTTGATGGGGGTTGGTGAAGCATTGGATAAGCAAATGACCTGTATCTAGGAAAGAACAGCAGATCGGCTTGTTTTAGGATGGATATATTTATTAAAAAATAAAGCTGAATTAAAACATAATATCTTGTCCTTAGTGGGTGGCACTGGGAGTGCATGATGACTTGCTTTGGGGGACATACTCATGAATGCCCCCCATGACACCAACCCTGCCCAGTTGTGTATTATTTGCACTCATCATAAATAACTATTTTCTATTTGCTTGCTGCTGTATGTTTTGTTTAATTAATTACACACTGCTGAATTTCAAAGAGCTTTGAAATAAATGCCCTCTCTATGTACCTCCCTATTTAACTTCTGGCTTTTCTTGCTGGGGGTTTCTACATGGTGTTTAAACATTTTTTATTATTTAATAGTTGTTAATCAAAGAGACAGCCAGCTATCTATCTGCTCGAGATGTCATTCGGCACATGTATTTATGTACAGCTGAGCTAATTAAAATTAAATGCTGTTATACATACAGCTATGAGAGAATAAGGGATGTATTGTACAGTTATTATGGCATTTAAAAAGACTGGCTAGAGCCCAGGGTGATTCTAGGATTGGGATGGCCAAGCAGTCAGTGGGGAATCAAAAAAATCCTATCAAAAATAAATATACCTTTGAAAACTGGCTTAGAAAACATTAAGCATGATGAAACCTCTGCATGTTTTTGGACTGTGGGGGGAAACCAGAGTACCTGGAGGAAATCAGGGAGAACATGCAACCTCCACACACAGAACCCTGGCAGAGACTCAAATCCAGGTGCCTGAGGTAAGCAGCAACAGCGTTAACTGTCCTGTTTGAAAAATGTGGAACTGCGTCTCAATTCGAGCAGCAGTTGACAGCACTATGATCCAGTGGCGTTGGGCATTATCAGACTGGCAGATTGACAGTATATCCAAGCAATTTTGGGGAGCACTTGGAGGGGGGGGTGGGAGCAATCATATTTCAAGGGGGTCGGTGCCACCCTGTGCCACCCTATTACACACTCCCCTGGTACAGCTACCTAATACTGAAAATGTCGCCATAATGAAAATGTGCAAAAACTCAATATAGCAATTTAATCCAATAACAAATGATTTTACAGAGCATACTGTGCCCTGTTCTATAGCAAATATAACAAATAACATAAATGTAACTGTTTTCCGTGGAAAATTATCACCAAACAAATAAGTGGTGCCATTGTCATCCATCAAGAACCTAAGCACCGTCAGACAGGAAGTCTAACTGTCTGGTTGCATATGCTGGGCATCCAGCCACTGTAGGCGATTGTGTCCCGCCGCTGGAATGAGAAGTGTCACCTCAGAGAGCCTCCGATTGACAGCATGACATGAGGTGAGAGATCACCTGGGCAGGGATTCATCAATCACACAGTGGAATGTTCTCAGACACACTGTCTGCCCCATGGATGGTTCGTGGTGCACATGCAAACATACCTGCTGCTGAATGAAACAGACAAAATTAGCATGGGCCTTAACCTGAGACTCTGCTGGGTGCTGCATTGTTTTTATACATCTGAAACATCTGTAGTCTTACACAACTTACACTGGGTTACAAAAGGCCAATTACTTTGTACTTCATTACTTGAGGCATTGTGAAGGTCATACATCATCTGCACATGTCATAGATAGGGATAAGAATTCTCTTAATGAGCGGAAGCCCTAATGAAGGTAATTCTTCTGCCATTCCTGCCATTACCCTCAGACAAGCTTCTATGCATAGTGTTTCACTTAGGGTAATAAACATGAACAGAGTTCAAAATCGATGTATGGATATAGAAAATGGATGGATGATATTGTACAACCTTTCTCTTTTTACAGAGACAGGGAAAACAACGGCAGCAGGATACAGATTATATGTAGGAATAACTACCAATGACAGATTTAGCTGGGGGGGCTGTCTCCCTTGAACATGATGAGAATGATGGGTAACATCAGGTGAATGAACCAGCACTCAGTCACGGTATGCAATTACACAACATTTAGCAGCATGGCATGAATACAGTCAGGAATTTAGGTTCTCACCATTCCTTGCTTTGCTGTAATTTTCCACATAAAAACAAGCATAGTGATTGTATATGAATGTTTCATGGTATGGTTATTGTCCAAGACAAGATTTAAAATGGTGAATTTTCTTCACCAAACAAATTTTATTCAATGCAACAAATCATTTACCGTCATCGATGACCAATAGGAATCTGACCTTTAGGGAATGCCCTTTTAGACTTTCAATTTGCTGTAGGATTGTGTCAGTTTACCTAAGGATTAGGCCAGTTTATTATAGGATTGGCAACAGACATGCAGAGCATATTTCAACGGACATCAATGCTGTGATAAATTTCGTTTTCAAGAGAATGGGAAAGAATATCCAGTGGATTCCATGCACGTGGCCCAGCTAGTCTCTCTTCATCAGCCGCATTAAAGGGCCCATAAAAACTTCTGACTTTCCTCTCTGAATACATTTGTTAGCAGATTGCTGGCTGCCTTTCGAAGATGGAGTCTTTGTTTGCTGAGGCCCTGTGTCCTCCTACAGGTAACAAGAAATGTAACACGACCTACTGCAAACACTTCCACCTGAATGAAGACCAACCATTACGGGACAAGTCTCTGCGTGGCCCAGATACAAACAGGACGGCAAAGCAAACAAGCGGTTTAGAAAACAAACCCCGGCCTTAACTATTTCGGCTCATCCTTTGCGGGTAAACGCCTATTGCGCCCTTTTCTCTGAAGAAATATTTAACTTGCATTCAGTGTCAATCTCAGAAAAGAGCCTTCCCCTGCTTCACACTTTCACAGATTAGCCCCGTCTTCGGTTACATTGACCAAGGTTCTGCCAAGCTGAGGATAGGGGTAGATTATTGCTACCTAGATGCTTTAAATGACCACCTCCACCCAAACCTGGCAAATCTCCAAAATCACCTTTACCAGCAAAGAACTGTGTTTTTTTCTAAGCCTCCAAATCCTGACAGCGCCAAAGCAATAGATGGAGCAATGCTAATGGAGAGGGTCGTGGTTCAGAGCTTAGCACATTCCTGTCCATTTTCAAGCTGCCAGTCAAATAAGCATCAATGTCACATTATTCATAACATGGTTACTGTGGAAAAGCTTGCTTCTTTGGGACAGCAGAAAAGCATGAAACACAAGGATATTTATAGGATGTATGGCACAGCCTTATGGTGTAAACAGTTACACCAACCAGTCAAGATACAAAATAATGATTTGTTCTCTAATACTAAATGAGCAGCTAGTAAAAACACCCAGAGACCCGGAATATTGCTGCTGGGTCTCTCCTTTCCAAACGCAGATTTAATTAATACTGTTATCAATCATACCTCTGCAAAAGGGCTTGCCCCAGCCCCGAGACTGCGCCACCATCTTGTTTGCCACATTTACATTTGCTCTTACCAGCATGAGGAGTAATTTTGCTATATGCCTAGTGGTAATAGCTTGAATAGACTTCAAACTTGTGAATTGTTTTCCCTTTGAAGCACGTTGGTTTATGCAGATGCCAGCTCATGCCGCCTGTCTTTGTTACATGCACCGGTTCACGCAAGCCTTTGTCGCTGCCACTTGACTAACCTGTTGAGCTTCCAATGCCAAGCACTGCATTCCTCCCAGCAGAGTGACGCAGGATGACTGAGGCGGAAGTGAAACGATGGCATGCCTCCTGGGCACGCACAAGCACATGAGGCTTGAGGGAGTTGCCCAGATTAATCCTATCCTCCTCAGAAAAAATCCTTGGAGCTCTGGACTGATCCTGTAATGCTCAACTGAGCCACTCACTCTACTTCTGTTTGACGCTAGACCTGCATATTTATTTTTCTGCAAGCTTTCAAACACATGACCTACTGGCATGGCTGCTGGTGTCCTTTGGCCTATCATTTGCCAACCCTGCTGCTGCTGGGCTCCAGTTGGGTCTAAAGCAGAGTACCACTGTAACTGTTTTGGGTTAGCGACATAGCTAATGCATCACTTTGCCTCCTTTGTTGCCTGAGCTGGCCGTTAATGCTGGGGCTTAGAAGTAGCACTGCATGAAAACAAAGGCGCTTCATGGGGAACTGCAAGCAGCACCCTGACTGCCTCCTCCTGTCCATCTACTTATCTCCCCTCAGCTTAGATAGTTGCAGATAGTCTCTGGCCAGGACAAAAGCCATGTGTCAGGGGTACTGGAGAGCTGTCCCATGCTAGGCCCAGTTTCCTTTGTATCTGACACAGTGAAAGACCCAACTATCGATTTCAAACCGAGAATACATCCGATCCTCATTGTCTCCTCTGGTGCTCTCGTTCTCTCACTCTTCCTGGGCCAGGAAAGCAAATAAACACCAGTGATACGTAAACGTACCCATTTCAGTTCTCCTCCACCCCACTGTTTCTGACCATAAAGTTTTGTGTGAATTTGTGCTGACAATTGCTAAAATGAGCTGCCAAGCACTTCAGAAATGCAGATGCTGTGTCTGCATACTGACAGCAGTGTTTAAACAAATGGCCATTATGACTCAAAAAATGAACATGGGTAAATGTCACATACCTGCCTGACAGGAGCACATACACTGTTCACAAAATGGGTGCAACTATGGGGGACTATTCTTTCTGTCTCTGTGCTGTTGATAGAAGATTAATGGGACAAATGTCACAGGTGCATCTCAGCCAAGCTCTGCCTCGATGAAAGCAATGCCCCAGTACAAACACAGAGCCAAACCAAGACTTAATGTTTCCTGGTGTAAGAAGTTAATAACTTCTTTCATGAAGCAACTGCATTCTTTTTCACAGTAAAGACAAATCAAGATCCTCCATAAATAACAGCCTTAATTTTACATCAGGCTCAGAAAGAGCTGAGGACTGGACACTCCTGTTCAATTTAATTTAATTTACAAATATTCACTTATATTTTTATTAGCTAATGATACTTAAGAGATAAAACTGCATTTTATGACCCGTATGTAACAGCTATGATACTGACCACTGGTCAGTCCCACATCACCAACAGAGGCACACCTGTAATATAAAGAGCACATGAGGGGTATGTGTATGGTCACACATGGGCAATGAGTGGCTCACCAGGCTAAGAGGCTGTGCCTGGGACCAGTAAACCAGCTCACTGGCTTGAGCACAGGTCTTGGCAGAATAGTTATGTGTCTGTGGACCTTTACCTTCAGCTCCTGAGGTGCTGCAGGTTGCCTAACCCTGCACTGTGACCCCAAAGCTATGGAGAGGAAGATGGGGTTGGTAAACAGAAGTATTCCAATGTACCTGTATAACGGACTGTTGTTAACCTATTTCTGTTATACTTGAAGAGGATAAGGCAGCACGGTGTCAGCATGTCTAATCAATATTGAAATCGCTATATCTGCTTTCAGTATATCTGAATCTCAATGCATTCAGAGCCTTTCTCTGCCCACTTGGATTATATCCTTGGGTCACTGGATGGTTCATTACACTGGTTTTGAATTCTCCCATTGTAGTTATAGATTTTGATATTTATAGGTATAAATATGCAGCGCGTTAAGGTTAAAATATGAATGCCACAGTGGCCTTGAGCCTGTAGGATACTGTGAGATGCAACTTAAGAAGTGTGGATGTTACAAAGGACCCCAAAAGGTTCACTAGCATGAGAAGTCAGTTTCTGTGCATTTAGTTAAGGGCTGGTATCTCATCTATGCTGTATGAGAGATTGCTGTCAAAATGGCTTCTCTGTCAGCAAGGGCTCGAAGAACAGTGCCCCCAACCCAACATTAGAATTTCTTGATGTGATCCTGTGGTTGCTATTTGAGTAACATTCACGTCTGGCGCCACATGGTGGCGGGAGATGGTTCTAGCCCACAGAAGAAGGCTTCTCGGGCTGTGGGAGGCTGCTCTGGACACATTGGCTCTCTCTGTTTGGCTCCTCCTTTTTGGCACACCCTGACACTCAGGTGGCAGCTGGAGCAGTAACGGGGTCCATGCAAGGCCATCAGTCAGATACAAATCGCAAGCTTCCTGATGTTTCAGAAGGTTTCTCAGATCCCACCCCTGTATCTGAGCAGAGTTTGCATGTTCTCTCTGCATGTAGGTTATCTCCAGGTAAAAGTGTAATTAGGTGGATTGGTATCTCTCAGTTGCATTTAGCGTGGTATTTTGCGTGCCTGATTATGCCCTGCCCTGCATGCTATGTTTCAGGGACAGGCTCTGTCTTTCTGTGACCTTGCACTGGATAAGCAGTTATGAAAGATAAATATAATGATTGATGGATGGATGAATGTATGGATGGATTATTAAAGAGTACTTCACAACAAAATAATGCCAGCAAAAAATGAATACAAATTACTACAGTGTTAAATTACTACTAAGTTACTACAAAATTCAAACATTTTCTGCATTCATTATCTGTGCATGAAATGGATTAGTCTAAAATGAAATACACAACAACATGTTTCCTAAAGTAATAAACCCTCGCAAACACAGTATTGGGAGATATTATTAGATTCCATAACTCAAGTTTTGTTATCTGGATTGGTAAACAATAGAAACAGAACTTGATATTCAGACAAGGTCTGTGTGACGCACAGAGGGTGTTATTTCCGTGTGTTGGTGTCTTCCGGCTGAACTCTAAGTACAGTCTGGCACCACCATTGGATGTCGCCACAGAAACTGCTAGTAAATGCAGTCCGAATGCTCCCCTCCACAAACACACGCCTACTTCACTCGTCTGTATTTACCATAAGCTAGCCTGACAAATAGCATTCCGCAAGGGCCCACTTCATAAAGCATTTATATCGTGACAGTTTCCTGCGTCAGCCAAATGGGTGGTTTTCTCAAACATCTGGAGTGATCCCAAAAATCTGCCAACAACCATGTGGTTTAAACAGAAGATAATCTGACAGATAGAATGCTTTATTCTTTGGTGATTTTTATGTGATAGTTTTCCAAAGCTAAAGGTCAACATAAGTTGCAAGCATCACAAGTTTTTATAGTGTCATCATCATCTTGGATAAAGTATTTCATATGTATATGAATCATGACAGAATCTGTTTGATATGTTCATACATATATATTTTGCATGAGACTGCGAAATCAAAATCTACAGGTTAACAAAATGCAATTAGCTATTAATGTTTAAAACAATATGCCCTGTGATGGACTCACATCCCATTTAGGGTGTCCCTTGCACAGAGCCTTGTACTGTCTGGGACGGGCTCCAGGCCCCAGAAACCTGGTACTGGGTACGTGGTAAGGAGATGGATGGATGGTTTGTTGGGCCTAGAAGTGGCTGTTCCTCTGCATGCTTGTGAGGAGAGAGTGAAGTTTGTACTATGCCAATGCATACACATCTCAGGCTCTATGGATTAGGACTCTGTGCCTGTGGCAGCCAGTTTATGATCACTTGTCGGCAAAGTGATGTCATCATTGGGTCCTTGAGCAAGGCCCTTAGCCCCAGTTGCTCCAGAGACTGGTGCACCCTGCTTACTCAGCTGTATGTAGCTTTGGCTAAAAGTGCCTGCAAGATAAATAAATGTAAGTGTAAATCTTCATCCTACCTTGGGCCTGGCCTGACATCCTCCCAGGTGCCATCAGCTGCTGACCACCACTTTTGATCCACAGCACTGACACCTATCGTCTGAGCATGAGCCCAGCTCACCCCAAACCCAGTCAGTTACTGCAAAACCCAGTCCCAGTTACTCCCAAATACAGTCCCAGTTACTCGCAAACCCAGTCCCAGCTTTCCCAAAACCTAGTCCCAGCTCCCCCCAAACCCAGTCCCAGTTACTCGCAAACCCAGACCCAGCTTTCCCCAAACCTAGTCCCAGCTCCCCCCAAATCCAGTCCCAGTTACTCGCAAACCCAGTCCCAGCTTTCCCCAAACCCAGTCCATCTTACCAGATGGTTTCATTTCCCTCTGTCCCCTTTGCCTTTGGCCAAAGGGCTTTATAATGCTTGTAATTAGCTTTGGAGATGCCTGTTTGTTAACATTTACGGGAAAAAAGTTAACAGTCTACTAAAACGAAGCAAAGCACGAGAGAGCAAAGTTACAAAACAACTGAAAATATGCACAGGCATCTTTAAAGCAGAGATAAAATGTACCCAACAGCTCGGTGCCCCACGTATCAGAACTACACACATAATGCAGCTTCTACAATCTATGCTCACCACATTTGACATTTGTTCGTCTTACCAGTATTTCTTGTGAAATGTTTGATTTGGGTAATTTTTGAAGGTAATAATGACTGAAAATGATTCACAGACTTCTGGTCCTCTGTATAAACAAATGGACCTTTTCTGTCATTTAGCTACTCAGGATTTTCTATAGAATTCTAACACTGTAAAGTTTTGCAGAAACTAAAAGAAAATTAGAAATTTAAGATTTCTTTACATCATTTGGCAGACATTTTTCTTCATAGCTAATTACAGTGCAGTCAGTGCAAATTGTATGTCAAATAAGACATCATGATGTGTCACTTGGTGTCACATGTGTCACATGATGATATTCACACAATTTGACTATTTGATGGTGAGTTTACATCATCTCGCCTAAAGGTAAAGGGGTCGTCTGAAGATGGAGAGATTGCATTGTAAAACCACAATACAAAATGCCTGCTGATTCATGTTGCTGTTCCTTCTTAAGACCTAGGACCCCTGAACTTCCTCTGCCCGAGCTGAATGATTATATCTTTACAGAATATTTGCATGTCACAGGAGTGTTGAGCTGATAGCCATCACCTCACCAAGGGCGGGGTTCTCAAGAACATCTCGAATTCCATCTTAACTACCTGGATGTAGTCCACCCCGCCACACAGCCTGCGACTGACGTTCACAAGCAGCCAGCACTTGGAAGCCGCCGCTAGCGTGCCACCTCCAGTCTGGCCAATGCACCCCTGCTAGCTCCTTTTTTCCAGAAGTTTCTCATGCCAGCACCCTTGACTGGAGGAAAAAACACTGCGTGAGCAGTTCCCTTAGTGGAGCCAGACAATCGGGCACCTGCATCTAAAGCAGAAAACGATCAGCCCTGTTTCCCTCCACCTGGGAAGGACATGTACTGCTCAGGATCCACTAAGACAAAGTGGACAGTCAGTAGATCACGAAGCGGGTACTGCTGGGTTCATAGACGCTGTTACCTGGCCTGGTTTTCTTAACAAATTTTATAAATGATGCAGTTGAAAAATTTATCATTGTTACTAGATCTATGCTTTCAGAATTCTCCATAATTAATTCAAAAGTTCCAAATTCAAAAGTTTCTGAAATTTTTATAACAATAAAACCAAGTCATGTTTAGATGTGGCATGTTGTTGTGTCATTGGATTGATGATAAACACTTCAGTAACTCTAAGGCTGTAATACATTACAAAATATGCATATAAAATCATATTCAAGCATCATATGCTGTGTGAGGTTTGCTCAATACTTACAGTTATGCCTTACTTGTGCCAGATATCTAAACAAGGTTACTCAGAAAAAAGTAATAATATGGGTTCTACATATGATAAATGCGGTGCAAAACACCATATTTGGATGGTGACGTTGTTTCTTCTCAATGTCCAAATACTTGTATATGAATTGATATATACTGTAGCATTGGTCACTAACATGTCAACTGCAATCTACTAGTTGCCTGCAAGAAGCCAATGAGTAACCCTCATAGTGCTTAAAAAAGAAATCTGGCTTCTTTTTGTATTTTGTGTACACATGTGTATTTGACTTTGTCTCGGACGATGATCGTCACTTTTGCTTTGGGTTACAAATACATAGACAAACAGACTTGAGTGATAAGCAGCCAAGATTGCTGCATAATCATCAGAAACATGGCCTCAGCGACCGGCATCGACTGCTAGACTCTCATTTGTTGCATTAAGTTTTGTTCTCAAAGGTACACAAACCAGCCACTTCCTAACGTCACACTAAGGAATCGTGAGTCAAAATTTGGATTGTTACTGTAGATTCCACAGAGACTAAACAAATGTATATCTTATAAAAAATGCATTAATAAACTGCTGTCAAGATACGTGAATTATACTGCGGTGCGCTGCCCATATTGATGGAAAGTTCTGATGTCAAGACTGGTTTGCTTAAAGCTCATCTCAGCCGTGAAATTTGATAGCTTGACCTGGCCAGCTGCATAAAAGCCTTCAGTCATCATCTTGAGCAGAAATATGTTAAAAGCTTTCCATTGTAAATCCCGTAGCTAAATATTGTGAGAGTTAGTCTTGATGCCGCAAAGCCCCACTCTTGTGGGAGATTCAAGGGATTAAAAGATCGACAGCTATGCGTACGGATCATTGGGCGAGGTGGCTACCTGCATAGAGAACCAGGCTGCGTGCATTACCATTTTTAAATTTATGTATCAGTATGTATCACTATGCATAACATGATTTGTAGTATCTCTAAATATCTTAAAAAAATACTGGAACAGCACATCAAAATATTAATTCTGTTTTAAATGGCGCGTTAATTGCTTATGTTCTGTGTTCTATATTTTACAAAATCTGCCCCTTACTACATAAAGGCAAAGTGACATTTTAAAATAACCTTAATATTCTATTTTAATAATTCTAATATATTTACAATATTAATATTAATATTGTATTAATATAATATTAGTATTAATTACAATATTAATCTTTGTGCTATGACCGTTTGTTTAAGATGTCATTCTTTGGCTATGCTTATGTTTTTGCCGTGACCTGTTTTTTGCATTAGTCTCAGCGATTCTCTGCCTGTGTGCCCCCACCGATGTACTGCACCACTCCTACCCAGCTAAATATAATGCCTTCACATGTGCAAAACCATGAGATAACAGACATATACTCACACTCATATACCAGGCTGATATCGGGCTAACTACAGCTTGATAAGCTATAACTAGATAAGGAGCCACTGACGCTGGCCTTCCTTTCCTGGCTTCTCTGTGGCGGTCGTCCAGGGCCATCTGTGATGTACCTTTATTGGGGCAACGTTGTCTCACTATCTTAATGGGCGAAGAACTGTGGAGGAAAAAAACTAAACGTTACACGCTACTGGACTGTCTGACTGCAGCCTGAGAAGCTGAGATGGCCAAGAGCTTTTGTCCATGAATGAAGACTATGCTTTACCTGAACTGCACCTACATAATGCCTTTGTTATGCATTTGTAGAATGTGTAGTATGCCATCATATTGCATTCTTAATGTATTCATAGAACACTGATAAGCTGCATGCAACTATACTTTAACATCCTGACATACCTTAAGAGCTTTAATATACACAATATGGACAAAAGAACTGGGACACACCTCTTAATCAGTGTATTCAGGTGTTTCATTCAGATCCATTGCCACAGGTGTATAAAATCAAGCATCTAGCCATGCAGTCAGGTTTACAAACATTTGCGAAAGAATGGGTCCTTCTGAAGAGCTCAGTGAATTCAAGTGTGACACTGTTATAACATGCCACCTTTGCAATAAGTCAGTTCGTGAAATTTCTTCCCTGTTAAATATTCCATGGTCAACTGCAAGTAGTATTACTGCAATGTGAAAGTGTTTAGGAACAACAAAACCCAGCCACGATGTGGCAGACCACATAAGAAGAACTTTGTCCAGACTTTGTGCCATCATGGAGAATACCGACCACTCACTGCACAGCGTGGTGACCGAGCTGAAGAGCACCTTCTGTCTCAGACTCACCAGTGTTAAGTGCAGCACTGAATGCCACAGAAAATTCTTCCTCCCCACCACAACCAGACTCTACATCCCCTCCCTCCATCACTCGTCCTCACAATAATGTGCTTAATAACTTCTACTGAATTATTAACATGTGCAATAGAATCATTCATGACAATGTGCAATATAGTCAAGTTACATTTATAATAACTTTTTACACAGTCACTTATGTACAAGGTAACATAGTACTTTATCCTACTCTATAGAAGTTTTATTAGAGTGCTTAATTTAATTTAGCTACACCAACCTTTATACTTCATTGTATTGTTCTGTGTGTTGTGTAATCGAAGCAATTTCTGATTCTGATTAGTTCCAGCGAAGGATTTTCAGCATACCAGGACATTTTGGACAATTTTATGCAACTTTGTGGGAACAATTTCTAGCAAGTTCTAGCACTACTGTGCCCTAGTGCGCAAAGCACAATATCCATAAAGACATAGCTGAATGAGTTGGGTGAGGAAGAACTTGACTGTCCCACACAGAGATCTGACCTCAACCTCATTGAACACCTTTGGGATGAACTAGAACGGAGATTGCAAGTCAGACCTTCACACCCAACATCAGTACCTGACCTCACAAATGCTCTTTGTATGAATTGGCATAAATGCCCACAGACACACTCCATAATGTGGGAATCCTTCCCAGAAGATTGGCAGCTGTTATAGCTGCGAAGGGAGCACCAACGCCTTATTGATGTCTATGGATTTAGAATGGGATGTCATTAAAGTTCCCGTTGCTATAAAGGTCAGGTGTCCCAATACTTTTGTCCATATAGTGTTCATTAGTAATCAACATTGATAATACAAATATTATAATTGTATAAAAATATAATGTTTGTTATTAATGTACATCAAAGCCCTTCAGTTATGTTAGGATGCTAAAGTATACTTACATGTTCATTATGAATGTTCCATGAAAATATGACAATAATGATGTACTATGAAAGGATAATAAATGCATTATGAAGATGCACTTAATGTTCTATGAGTGCATTATGAAGGTGCAGTTAATGTAAAGTGTCACCGAATATTAAAAGAGTTCCCTGACTTTACAATTAACTCAAACAGCATTCAAAGTAGTAACACAAAGCAGACTAGTTCATTAACTGGATTGTTTTTTTCCACTCTAAAGCAGTTTGTCAATCAGATAAAATCCATCTCCTTCCAAAAATTGATATCCAACTAGTCCAGGAAGTGGTACTGAAAATTAAAATTAGGGAAATAAGATAAAAATGCAAAAAAGTTGAAAAAGCTAGTATTTATTCATTATTCCAAGAATGTCACAGAGTAATAGAGAGAAGCTTGTCTTTGAATGTTGGAGAAGTGTTTACAGCAAACATTTTAGGAACACATGGTTTATCACATTAGCAAACATAGATATCTTGGAGTCACTGTTTTGGCATCGGCTTGCGTTTCTTGTTGAAGATCCTGACAAAACACAGGATGTCCTGCAGAAAAACTGCAGGAGAAAAACTGTCTCTATGGTGACCAACAGTTGACCTTATAATTATGACATTTTCCCATGCTAATTAAAATATTACTTTTGCACAGTATTACACTATGCACATACCGGCCAGCTTGAACCATAGTTGACTTCTTTTTCTATTCACTTGCATACTTAACACCTTTCTATCCTTAAAGGTGAGATGTTTTCGTATCGGCACTTTTTATTCTATGACTTTTCATGCTGGCTTTCTAAAACTTACACGGAGGCCATAGTTTGTTCCAAGCTCATCAAGTCTGAATGGGATTTGTTTACAGACAGATAAGCGGTGAGGTTTATCAGAATGAGGGCCCATTGAAGTCAGGCAAAGGTGTACAATGTTTTAATCTGTGCCGCGTCCACTTGGGTGGCAAAGGCAGGGCCTTTCCACGATGCCTTGCAACAGTAAGCCTGGCTACAACACGGACTTCTGGAACATCACAATATGGGGAAGCCAGCAGTTAACAGTTAACAGTTAACTCTAACTGGGACAGTAACACCCCCCCTCCCCCCATACAGCTATGGGGAAATTGCTGTTCCCACATTGATGTTTAAGACCAGACAACTCTACTTCTGTGGAGAAAGCATAAGAAACACTCATCAACTGCAGCATGTGTCTTCACAAGTACGTTTTTCTTATTTTTCTTCTAACAGTACATCAGCAACATCATCTAATATAAATGTGGCTGTTTGATTTTAGCTTTCCTGGTCCAGGTATTGCATTGTATAGGAAGTTGTTTATACCTTGTTTCAATATGGCAAGTACTGAAATTATCTAGCCATCTTCCATACGAGTTATCCAGTATGAATTCATGGTAATGACCTTATGCTAAAGATTATCGCCTGACAGCATGTCAAATCTCTGGCACTGTCGGAGTAAGTTATCTTTTTATCCAAGAAAAAGGTTGACAAATTAGATAAATCCTTTTCAGGTTGCAACTCCTCAGAGTGTTTTTTAATTCAATAAATGCATAGATTAACATGAATATTTTAAATTTATCATTAGCAGTAACTTTAACCTGTCAGTCACATACTGTCAAACAATGGTGGAAAGTTCTAAAAGTAGAAAGTATAATCTTACTAAGGCGTCAAAAGCAAAGATCCAGGCCAGCAACTTGAATGTTACTAAGAAAAACAGTGTAATAAACCTCTTAGCTGAGGATATAATTTGTGTCTAGTGCTCTAGAAAGACTGAAATGCCATAGATAATAAACCAAAACCCAACATTAATGGATACATTCATGATTTTCTGCAATCGGAAGCCCACTCCCACATGACAGACTAATAGGCAACTGCTGCGATTTGCTACACACGTTCATGCGCACTGAACCCCCATACAAACGTCCAGAGACCACACAGGTGAACATGAGGATGCCCAAATGACAGGGCTGCTCTCCAGCTCAGTTCAGACGTCTCCCCAGGGAATCGAGGTCACAAGTTCAGCACCAGTAGAGAAACTGACAAATAATGTGGCAAGAAAACAGCCACAGTCTCCGTAGATTGAAGAGTTACATATCCTGATCACTTCTTGCCCCAAAAAATCATTCGTAAGCCGGTTAGTCAGTTCATATCCTGCTGAGGGAAAAAATACACACACACACACACACACACACACATATATATATATATATATATATATATATATATATTTGCATAGTCGTGAGGGGCATATGTAAATGCTTCCTATAATTGGACTGATTTACCCAACCAATGAGCTGTCTGTACACATGCATACTGAGTAACAGGTATCTGAACTAGCCACATTTTGAGGTGGCCTCACATAAGCTGAAGAACTCATTAGAACAGAGTCTGTGGTACCACCATCAGAGGCAATAAAGGACCACAATGCACAGGCCGCCACGCTAGCAGGAAGAAAAACACGGCCTGTGGTGAACCCAACATCCGAGAACCAGGATTGGTTCGCAGGAAAACATCAATCCTGTTCTGAAATGATCTTCCGCGGAAGCTCGACGTTTACTTAGTAGGGTGTGCTGGGTGGAGGGGAGGGGATATCCACAGCCGTGGAGGCAGGCTCCCTCTGGTGTGAGGAGCTTTCCCTCTGTACTTGTACTTTCAGTGGCCTTCTAACTCAGAACAGATGTCCACAATAAACACCCTTGACCCACAGAGTCTATTCCACAGTGGATTTCCTATTCCACAGAAATTGCAAGACCATGACTGGCTGGACCACTTGTTCAATAATGGATGAATAGAAGATTATCAGTGATAACATAAATCAACTTGTAATCTGTTTCCGGGTCAAGTCCCAAGCAGAGGCACTAGCTGTATTACTGCTAAGCATAACACGTAATCTGAAGTTAAAAAAACATCTAGATTTAAAAAAAAATTGTGGAAAATTGCAAGTTGCTTCAGATAGCACCTTCAGCAAAAGACTGTAAATTGATCTAACAAATGGCACCATTTCTAACTGTGACCCGTCAACATGTTAACAAGTCATTAGCAATTTCTCTCTTTCACTAACATCAGTTAGCAGTTTTGACACAAATAGTAATGTGCAAAGGTGATCAAAGAACATGTTTAAAGCGGTTGATCTGAGTATTAATTGTACAGTTGTGGCCAGAAGTTGAGAATGACACAAATATTGGTTTTCACAAAGTTTGCTGCCTCATTGTTTTTGTAAGATATTTCTACGGTATACTGAAGTATAATTACAAGCATTTCATAAGTGTCAAAGGCTTTTATTGAAAATTACATGAAGTTTATGGAAAGAGTCATTTTTGCAGTTTTGCCAAATACTGGGCAAATTCTTGCATCAATGCTTGTTTGACAAAGTTGGGTTTTTGTTTGTCCAGCCACCTCTTGAGGATTGACCACAAGTTCTCAATGGGATTAAGGTCTGGGGAATACCTGCATGGGGTAGACCCAAAATGTCAATGTTTTGTTCCTTGAGCCACTTAGTTATCACTTTTGCCTTATGGCACGGTGCTCCATCATGCTGGAAAATGTTTTGTTCATCACCAAACTGTTCTTGGATGGTTGGGAGCAGTCGCTTTCGGAGGAAGTTTTGGTACCATTCTTTATTCATGGCTGTGTTCTTATGCAAAATTGTGAGTGAGCCCATTCCCTTGGCTGAGAAGCAACCACACACATGAATGGTCTCAGGATGCTTTACTATCGACATGACACAGGACTGATGGTAGTGCTCACCTTTTCTTCTCTGGACAATCTTTTTTCCTGATGCCCTCAAAAAATCGTAAAGGGGATGCATCAGAGAAAATGATTTTACCCCAGTCCTCTGCAATCCAATCCCTGTACCTTTTGCAGAATATCAGTCTGTCCCTGGCATCTTTGCTGCCCTTCTTGACACCAGCCCATCCTCCAAAAGTCTTCGCCTCACTGTGGATGCAGATGCACTCTCACCTATCTCCTGCCATTCCTGAGCAAGCTCTGCACTGGTGGTGCCCTGATCCTGCAGCTGAATCAACTTTAGGAGATGGTTCTGGCTCTTACTGGACTTTCTTAAGAGCTCTGAAGCCTTCTTCATGAAAATTGAACCTCTCTCCTTGAAGCTCTTGATGATCCAATAAATAGTTGATTTAGGTGCAGTCTTGCTAGCAGCAATACCCTTGCCTGTGAAGCCCTTTTTGTGCAAATCCATGATAACTGCATGTGTTTCTTTGCAGGTAACCATGGTTAACAGAGTAAGAACAATGATTTCAAGCACCACACTCATTTTTAAGTATCCAGTCTGCCATTCTAATTCAATCAGCATGACAAAGTGATCTCCAGCCTTCCAGTCCTCGTCAGCACTCTCACCTATTTTAACGAGTGAATCACTGAAATGATGCCAGCAGGTCCTTTTGTAGCCTCGTTGATATGGGTTTTTTGTGATTAAGTTCATTTTCATGGCAAAGAGTGACTTTGCAATTAATTGCAATTGATCTGAACTCTCTTCATAACATTCTGGGGTATATGCAAATTGCCATCATAAAAAAGGCAACAGATTTTGTGAAAATCAATATTTATATCAATCTCAAAACTTTTGGCCACAGCAGTATATTTAACAATAGAATACATTCAACTAAAAAGTTACACAATAACAAGAAATTCTTCTGTTCTCTAATATCTTGATGGATGGATAGAAGAACACTGCTTTGTTTCCCAAATCTCTCCTCAGGGACATCCCAGCCATTCAATTTATTCATACTAGCCCAATTAATTAGTTAACTTAATGATATCATTAACTTAATTATTTTAATAATCTGATGAAGTCGTGACATATATGCTTATATTTGATGCTAAGAGTAAATCTTGGGGTGACTTTAGTACTGGTTTGGCAATAACTAAGCTGACACACATACAGATATAAATATCATAACTTCAAACCAACATAAACATAATTTAAGCAGAATTTTCTTTGGACTTTTGCACTGTCTTTACACAATATATTTGCATATATTTTCTGTAGTTCAACAATTAGTACATAGTGCTAATAAGGTAGTCTGTTAGAATCACAGGGTGGAGCCATAAATTGTAATCCTTCCCTCTACTGCAAGTTCCTTTGGATAAAAAACATTGGGTAAATATATTTTCCTCATGCTTATTAAGTCCTTTCTATTAGTTTTTGGGTTCATCAATATAATATGACTTAATGACAGAAATGCCTCAAGACTGGTCTGTTCCAGGACCACATCAGCTTGCCCTTGATTCTTCAGCCGGTCTCCTGCTTATCTTGGATGCTCTCTTCTGTACTTGTCTTTGGCCCAATATTAGGTTCTTGCTATACTGTTACCTACAACCTGTGCTCCAGTGATGAATTTCACTTACCGGGAATTCATTGGAAGCTCATCCTAGCTGTACTTATGCCTAGCTGGCCCCTTGACAGCTGTATATTGTACTTGTAAAGCACTTGTATGTCACATCTGCTGAATAAATAAAATTCTATATAAAATGTAAATTATACATGACATCTCATCATACAGTAATTCATTTAATATCTACTGTGAAAGGAAGGAATAGCTCTTTAGATATTTTTCTAGTAACAGTACAATATATGACTGAGTAACTGGGTGGTTTTAACAAATTCAGAGCATGACAACTTTGTTGCAAAAGTATCAGTCAGCATGTAACATGTCAGTGTCCAAGTCCTTCCAGAAAAAAACCTAAACTTGGGGATATCATGCAATACAGAAAAATGAATTTCTATTCTATTCTATTCATAATGAATAATCTTTGATAAGAAAATTCAATTATTTTTATCAAGATTTACAAATTGCTACAATAATTCCAGAAATTACAAAAATCCTATTATGATATCAGGTGGACTTTTTCGTAGTAGGATGTGTTACTCTTCTTTGAGCCTTTTAGAAGCAATGTGTCATAACACATGGTGTTCTAGAGCATTATATACATCCTGTAGTTACTAATATGGTCTGTTTTACACCATGGACAAACAAATGCAAATTACGACAGACATAACAACAAAAGCAGTCAAAAGAGAACCTGGCTTTGATTAAATACCAAATAACACAGTAATATGTGACTAGTATGATTGATGGCATCTCAAAATTTTCTACTGTGAATTCTCAGGAAATCAATTTAAGTTAGTATATCATATTCAGGCAGATGAGGTATGCTATGTCAAACATAGTACATGTAAGTCTTCACTAGAATAGCAGGCTTTAATTACAATGCCTTGAACTATCTGCGAGGGTCACCAATGTCACTGCTATGGTCAAGTAATAGAACAGAGCCTCCTTGTTCATGAATTATATGTGACCTTTTGCTGATGAAAAATTCAAATCTAATTGTATCCAGTTATCTCTGTTAAAATGTCGAATACCTTCCCTGTTTTTATGAATATTACAATTTTCAGAAAGACCAAAAACTAACACTCTGTTGGTCTCTCGTTGGGTAGTTATTACGAGGCCGTTGTTTCTCTTTCTCTCTGAACCCTGGACATGTCCAGGAGGCGAGGACGACCTCCTGGAAATACCAGCTGTGTGTGGTTACAGAACAGGACATGCTTGTCAGAGGCCTGGCTTTACGACAGGCTCGGAGGAGGTGCCGGCTGAGCTGTTTGTTTTCAGAGGCCTGACGGTGGGCAGCTCCCCAACTGAGGCTCGCAGATGTCCGGGAAGCAGGCAGGCAGGCAGACAGACAGGCAGGCAGACAGGTAGGTAAACAGACAGGCAGACAGGTGGGCAGGCAGGTATACAGATGGGCAGGCAGGTAAACAGGCAGGCACACAGGAAAGCAGGCAAGCAGACAGACAGGCGGACAGGCAGGTAAACAGGCAAGCAGGCAGGCAGGTAAACAGATAGGCGGGCAAACAGATAGGCAGACAGACAGACAGATACATAGGCAGGCACAGAGGCAGGCAGGCACACATTAGACAGGGAGATGGGCAGGCTGCTGGGCACTGAGGCACACAAGCAGGAAGACAGGCCTTTCTTGATCAGCTCCTGTATAGGCGCTTTGTGGTGATCAGAGCTGCACTCTGCCTGTCTGCTTCTGCAGTACTGATAGTAAATCATAGATGTTTTCAAGAAGCAATCTGTAGTATGACATGGAAACCATAAAATACTGTGTGTGTGTGTGAGGATACATGTGCCTATGTTTTTGCACTTTTATCAGTGCAAATTATTGTTCTTTTTAACTTGCATAACAAACAGCTTTTTTGCCTCACATAAGATGTTAATAAACATCAGATGGTGGAGATTTCAAGCCACTGGAGAATGTGTAGGCACATTTTCGAGCAGGCATTAAACACACAGCCACCTACAGTAGACCTCCTAAAGAGATGCCAAAACAAGCTGACCTGTAACTGGACACTGCTCCACACTGTAAATGCCCCTCCACTTACTGTGGCCTCCACAAAACCTCTTAATCTGATCAAAAGGTTTGGAAAGGTAGTAAAAATTCCTCCCCTTCAATAAAATAGATCGCAGTACTCATTAGACGAAATAAACGATCTTAAGAATGAGTAAGTTTTCACATATATGCATCAAATGTTGGCTATCAAGAGTTACAAAAACAATGCAGAGATTTTTCTTAAGTGAAACCAAAGGCACTGGAGTCAACTATACTGATAAGAAACAGAAAATACAGAAACAGAAAGTAGGTTTAATGCATTAAATATGTTTTTAAAAATATTAATATCAACTGGCCATTTATAAGCATTAGAGAGAGTATGGCACTGAAGACAGATCAAGCAGTGCTTTGCCAGACTGCCCTCCTCTTCCTCGCTGCCATGGTCCTTAGCGTGAACTTGACTAGTCCTAAGGATCAGTCAGTCACAATAAAATTGTTTGCTTTGCATCTGCTTAAATTAATGGCATCGATTTTATCTGTGCTAAGCTGCTTGGAAATTAACACATTACATGGGAAACGTCACGAAAGTATAAAGCAAACAATGAAATCTGTTTGCAATTTAGTCTGGCTTCGGCAAAATGCAAGAGAAGCAGCAAAATGGAAAGAAACACCAGCAACACGCTCTCCGCGCCTCTAACCTGAGCGGCCAGATGACAGTAAAACCATGCAGACAAATATTGAGGTTAACAACTGATTAATGGCAGATGAATGTAACAGTACACTTGCGCGCCATGTTGAAAGAATGGCTCTTATATGGGAGGGTTAACTTGCACGATGTGGCGCCGTGAGTGCCGTAAAACCATAGGTTGCTGATTAAACAGCGGCGGGAAAAGAGGCACGGCGGGAATCTTCCGAAGATGTCGAGACTGAGGGAGAACGAAGGATGTAACCCGAGCCACAGCAACAGTCACGCATGTAAAACTACCTAATGCGACTGCTTGCCCTGTCTTCACATATTTAGAAAAACTTCAAAAGAGTCATATCTTTTTATAAAAGCTACAAGTAAAAGGCAAGAATGTGCATATAGGCTTGTTCAATTATTACCATTGTGGGTTTGATGTCAGGTAAGATGTCTAATGCTGTACTGGGAATGTCTTGCACCCATTGTCTTTACAGGGTCTCATATCATTAGGACAAATCCAAATCCAAATGGTTGCGTGGCACGAATCCTGAATCTTGAAAGCAATTATTGTTATCATACAAGACAAGAGTAGCCTGCTGACCCTATCTTTGAATGGTTAAGAACTGAGCGTCTGACTTAGACTGGAATGAATCTTCTAAACAACCAGGAAGCTTTGTGTTATCTGTAAACTGCCCACCTACTAGTTTTATGCTGCTGTGTTTGTGGTGTTGTGTTGGTTGACAAGAGAGCTGTTTTGATGGGTATACAGGTAGGTGAGGGACTCCATCCTCTAAATAATACACAAAAACCGGTGTCTTTTCAGGAAAACCAGATACAGCACCGTCCATGAATTATGTAAAAGGATGAAGATATTCCTGTGCACTGTTACAAAGTAGACATCAGGACCGACCTTATCTGTCTATTCTTCACGGATTATGAATACCCCGATCATGTCCTGTGCTTAGTTTCCTTTGCTCTCATTAAAGAAACCTACTGCTTTTAAAAGTCCAAAAATATTTCTAAACACATTTAAGACCAAGAATAATGTTCATTGTTATTCACTGAATTTCCTCTAAAGCGGTACTAATAGCGTAAGATAAGAACCTGAAACTTTATCCCAAACTGAAACATATGGAATCACCAAGGTGTACCTGAGGAAATAACACACCCAAAATAGCAACACAGTTATTTTTCTTTTCTCAGCGGAGAATGGAAGCATGCTAGCAGAGGTATTGCCAGCGGAAAATTTAGGCAAGGTTTCCAAGGTGATGTTTGTTGTCGTTTAGGATGCATGGAACACTCAGGGCACCTTATCAGTTTGGTTGGCATGGCGGGGCAGACCACCCACCCCTGCAGTGAAGAAACAGAGTCATGAGAGGACATCTAAAGTTTACCCAGGTCACCTCAAAGCCACTTGTTAAAGTTGTGAACTTGAAATGAAGC
>JAODKF010000056.1:645131-660351 GCA_026779585.1 Mormyrus proboscirostris | reverse complement strand
ACCTGAGTTAAATATATGAGTGTCACAGCAAAGGGTCTGAATACTTAGGACCATGTGATATTTCAGTTTTTCTTTTTAATAAATCTGCAACAATTTCAAAAATTCTTTTTTTTGTCTGTCAATATGGGGTGCTGTGTGTACATTACTGAGGAAAAAAAATAATTTTAAATGATTTTAGCAAATGGCTGCAATATAACAAAAAGTGAAAAATTGAAGGGGGTCTGAATACTTTCCGTACCCACTGTAAATAGGCCTCCTAAGAAATAATACTTTCATTTTTGAATTTTCTGATCTCCTGGCTGATATTACACTCTTTTACGACCAAGTTCTTATTGTGGGTGACATTAATATTCATGTTTGTGTAGCAGGTCACGTCTTTTTGTGGTTGCCGCCGTGACGTTGGGTGTAAATTGGTGGGCGGCATCTGGGTGGAACCGTGTGTGTGTGTATATATATATATATATATATACAGGGTGTCTTACTTGTGTCAAGCAGGAGGTATGTTTCATCAGGCTGGCTTTTAGCAAGGGTCGGTTACCTGCTGACTAATGGGTTCTTTGGTTTTAGTGCCTGACTTTGGGTTTCCTGGGCTGAAACCTTGGTTCTGCTAATTGGTTACTAGAAATAAACAAGAGACGTATGAGTTTTTCTTCTGGTGAACAAAGGCTGTCGTCAGTTTCACTGAGGCAAGGTAGGCTGGGCTTGGGTATGTTATTTTAAATTGATTTTAAGATTATTAATGTTTTGTTTCTTAGTTTCCTGTAGTGGTTGTCGGAAGCGAGGTTGGGGCGGTGTGTGTCTGGTGTGCAAGTCATCAAGCCTCCCCTTCAAGTCCACCGCTATTGCCTTTGTTTGGTGCTGCTGTTTTGTATTGCCCTGTTTTGTATTGCTTTGTTTTGTGTTTTGTTTTATTCTGCTGAGGTTTTAAGTTATTTCACAAACTGGTTATTGCAATTTTCTTTTCACCCTTTTACTGTGTTTTCTTTAGTTTTATTTGTGTGTGTTTGTGAAATTGTTTAGGATGGGAGCTGTTTGGGGGGCAAGTTGGGGACTGGTAGTGCTGTGGGTATTTCATTTGATTGGCCTGTTAGTGGAGAACACTTGGAGTGGTTTGGAGTGTGTTGTGGTCACGTGTGCTGTGCAGTGGTAGGGATGTCTTTCACCTTCCCAATGTTTTTCTTTTTTTTGTCCCCGTGCTAAACCAAACTGTTCCTTGCCTAGTTTGTCTTGGTTTTGGGGGGTTTTAGGCTGTCTGATTGTAATGAGTAATAAAGGTATATGTTGGAATCACGTCTCTACCTGTGTGAACAAACCTGTGAGCCTTGGTCATAAGTGGGTTATCAACCTTGGGGTGAAAGTCCCTCAGGTGGCGTAGTCGAACATCCTTCATCCCCTCCCTGCTCGTTCTGCCACATGGTTAATGACTTTTTATCATTATTGGACTCATTTAATGTTAGACAGCATATTTACTCTCCAACTCATTCTTTTGGCCACATCCTTGATCTTGTTTTAATGAGGTTTTACAGTCAATAATAACATTGAAATATGTGATGTTGCTTTTACTGATCATGTTTCCATAGCGATACACGTGAATATTACTGTTGATATTAGCATTACAAGTTGTGCACCACGTGGTTCTCACTTTTTAAATCCAGCCGTTATATCTGATTTTAAAATTAGATTCTCCAGTTTGGAAACACAACGCCAGTATTAATGATTTTGTTTTAGTTTTAAATTTATCATGTAAAATAATTTTAGACTCTATTGCTCCTTTTAAAATATGTGATAAAAAGGGAAAATCTGCTCCTTGGTTAAATGACACTACACATCAGTGTAGTGTCATTTAACCGTGACTGTAGAATTGCTGAACACTGCTGGAAGAAAGATAGGTTAACTGTGTCTACACCGACCTTCAGGACTTCTTTGTTTAAGTTTCAAATGGCAGTGATCAAAGCTAAACATGATTATTACTCTGGTTTGGTAACTTCTCACTCTAACAATCTTCGGGTTTTATAAAGGCATAAGTTATTTACCCTCTGTTAAAGACAGGATCTATTAATGTTCTTTTATGTGAGCAGTTTCTTTCATATTTTGTCAGTAATTTTGATGCTATCCATTCTGGGATTGTTCCTACTGGATATTCATTTTGGGATTTTGATCATGACATTGTATTTGAATCCTTTGAGGCTGTGTCACTCTCACAGTTAAAGAGTACCGTGGTTAAACTTAAACCTATTCTCTGTCGTCTAGATATTATTCCCCCAAACCTTTTAGCTGAAGCTTTTGATGTTCAGGACCCTCTCGTATTAGTTATTATTAATATGTCCATTAAGGAGTGGGTGGTGTCATCATTATTCAAACAGGCAGTAATCCGACCTGTTCTGAAAAAAGCAGGTCTAGATCCTGGAGTGTTGGCCAACTATTGACCAATTTCACAACTGATTTTGCTGGGTAAAATTTTAGAAACAATTATTCATAATTAGTCAGTCATCTTAACAATTATAATTTATTTGAGATGTAACAATTCGGCTTCTGACGCTTCCATGGTGTTGAGACAACTCTTCTGAAGGTGTTTAATGACATCTTGCTCATTGTTTACTCAGGTAGGGTGACAGTTTTACACTTAATGCTCCTCAACCTCCTGCCTGAGGGGAGTAGGACAAAAAGTGTGTGTGCTGGGTGAGTGGGGTCCTTCATGATGCAGGTGGCCCTCTTCCTGCATCTGGAGGTGTATATGTCCGTAATGGTAGGGAGGCTGACTCCGATGACTCTCTGTGTAGCCTTCACCACCCTCTGCAGAGCTTTCCTCTCTGCTGTAGTGCAGTTTCCGTACCACACGTTGATGCCGGAGCACAGAACACTCTCCACCGCACATCTACAAAAGGAGATGAAGACTGAGCTCCCCAGACCTGCACACCTCAGCCAACTCAGGAAGTAGAGCCTCTGATGTGCCTTCCTGACCAAACTGGAAGTATTGTTGTTCCAGGAGAGGTTGTTACTTAGGTGCATGCCCAGGTACTTGTAGCTGGGTACTACTTCCACCGCAAATCCTCCAACATGCAGGGGAGGATGTGAGTATCTGCCCTTCCTGAAGTCCACGGTCATCTCCTTCGTCTTCTTCCCATTTATGCAGAGTTATTATTATTCCTGCACCAGACCTCCAAGTGTTCCACCTCTTGCCTGTAGCCAGACTCATCATTGTTTGTGATGCATCCAGTCACAGCTATGTCGTCCGCAAACTGTACAATATGACAGCCTGGAAGGTTAGTTGAGCAGTCATATGTAAGCAGCGTAAACAGGAGGGGGCTTAGCACACAGCCCCAAGGGGAGCCAGTGCTGACGACTATGGGAGATGAGGAGATATTGTAGATCCTCACAGACTGCGGCCTGTTGGTCAAAAAGTCCAAAACCTAGTTACACAGAGAGGAGCTCAGTCCAAGAGTCAATAGTTTGTTAACTAAGGTCTGAGAGATCATAGTGTTAAAAGCAGATGTGAAGTCCACGAAGAGCATACGGACATAGGAATCCTTCCGCTACAGGTGGGTCAGTGTAGTATGAACCACATCTCCCACATCTGCGCCATCCCCCATGGTTCCTGTGCCGGCAGTTCCTGCACCCCCTCCCGTGGTTCCTGTGCCAGCAGTTCCTGCAGCTTCGCCCCCCCATAGTTCCTGTACCTGCGGTTCCTGCAGCTTCGCCCCCCATGGTTCCTGTGCCTGCAGCTTTGCCCCGGTGGTCCCAGTGCCTGCAGCTTCTCTCCCCGTGGTCCCAGTGCCTGCACTTTCTCCCCCCGTGGTCCCAGTGCCTGCAGCTTCTTCCCCCGTGCTCCCTCTGGTGCCTCCTATTCCTGCGGCGCCCCTCTGTGCTCCCTCTAGCTCCTCCTGCTCCTGTGGCGCCCCCAGAGGTCCCTCTAGCACCTCCTGATCCTACGGCGCCCCCAGAGGTCCCTCCAGCACCTCCTGCCCCTGCGGTGCCCCTTGCGGCACCACCCAAAGTCCTGATGCCTGGTGGCATTATGAGGCAATAAATTATGAAAAAAATTAAAACGAGTGTGATATCTGCTATCAAAAACGAACCATTGTCAGACTCTTCAAACATTTGCAGAGTTGAAATTCTGCTGACAGACGTGTTTGAAACGTTGTTGGAAGCCCTTAAAAAAAACTGATGTCATGTCTATAGAAGTAGATGAGTCCACAGACAAAACAGATACTGCACAATTGTGCCTATATGTCCATTTTTTGATGAAAAACGCTTCTGAGAGGAACTGCTTGGCTTACTGCCGTTAGAAGGACACACAAATTTCAGCCTATTTCAGAGACAATGCCCTGGATTTGAAGCGCGTGTGCATGCTTGTGATGGATGGAGTTCCATCCATGGCAGGAAAAGTGAGTGGTTTAGCAGCACGTTGGTCCGCTGTTGCACCTCAGATGATATCTTTACGCTGCATTGTGCATCAGCAGTGTTGTGCACAAAACTAAGTGGGGACCTAAAAGCAACAATGGACAGTGTGATGGGTACAATTAACTTTATTCTCTCCACATCAAGTCCTCAACACTGTTTATTTCGCATGCTGCTGTCAGAAATGTCTTCTGAGTACCACGATCTGCTGTTACACAATGATATCAGGTGGCTGTGCAAAGGCAAATCACTAGAGCGTTTTTGTGATCTCAGAGGAAATTACAACTTTCCTCCGCAGCAGTAAGCAAAAAAGGGCAGAAACACATCTAAATCATATACTGGATGACAATTTCATATACTGATGTCGGCTTTCTCAGTGACATATTCAAACACTTAAATGACTTAAATGTAGGACTTCAAGGCAGAGACAAAACGGTTATCGAAGTTGTGGAACAGATGCGTGCATTTCAAGTTAAACTGGACATTTTTGCTACTGACTTGAGCACAGGTCGAATGCTGCATATTCTGACGCTCCGCAAATGCATTGCATCCCCGGTACAAATCACGAAGGTGATGACAGGCAGTGCAAAACTGAAAGAGAACTTTGTTAGTAGATTAGTTCTGTAGCAACAGGTGGGGATTTATCCGCCAAAGCAAAGGAAGTGGTCCCCTCTATTGACGAGGGTCATTCTCGAACTTGTTGACATGTGGTCATTTGCAACCATGGTACAGAAGCTTCACACTAAGGGGGCTGCAAGGTTTTGGGCTGATGTCAACGTACATCAGTTCCCTAACATTAGGAAATTGGCACTTCTCATGCACAGCATGTCTGGATCAACATACACGTGTGAATCAAGCTTTTCGTACATGAACTCAATTAAAAGCAGCTTTCGTTCCTCCCTGAGCGACAGTACTCTTCACCAATGCCTTTGGATTGCACTGACATCATACGAACCAAAAGTTACTGCCCTGGTTCAGAACAAAAAATGTCATTTTTCTCACTAGGAAATACATCAGGGTGAATGTAATGTACATATTAAGATAATGTTGGATGTCTAATAAAGCCAGGTGCGGTATTCACATGTTAAAGTTTGTATGTTAACACTGTTCTTATGAGTAGTGCATGGATAGCTTGGACAGCATTAATAGTTATATTTGATTTTGTTAAATGCATGTTTTGAGTGCCTGTGCTATGTTTCAAATGTTATTGCTAATGCTGGGCACTAATTTGTGTCAATGCTCTTTGAGATGTTTACCATAAAAGACCAAAATGTTGTTTTTTTAAGAAAAGAAAAAAGAATAGCTTTGGTATTGTTTTTGCACTTTCTGGTGTGCCTATGTCAGATGTGTCCAAGTTCAAAAATGAAAAACAATAAATAAACATTACTTTTTTCAGTATATTCAGTTGTGTCATTACCTGGTCCAGTTAAATTTCTTGGTTTGAAAATCTGACCCAGCTGAATTTGTAATTGTATAGCCCTGCCTTAAACAGTGCATCTTTTTCAACAAATTCCAACCCTAACAAAAAAATCTATTACAGTATTAGAACAAAAACAGGCTGAGGCAAATACCTTAATTCTTACAGATTTTGTACCAGGAAAAGTAGTCTTTCAACAGTGTCAGGCTGCAAGCATGCCCTGTGGCAGGTAACAATGTTCCCACTGCAACTGAAAATCCTATGGGATGGAGAACTGGTGGCTGGCATAAAAAGGTATTTTTTGGCCAGGCGGCTCAGTGCTGGATAGGCAACATGTTCCTTCCACCATTTGAGAGGGTCAGCATCACTCTTTACACAAGCTGACAACAGGTAACTAGAAAGTTCATTTTCTATTGCCTCTCTCTGTGTGAAAGTGGGTCTAGTGGTAGTTTTGTGCTGGAAGAAGCTTGCCAGTTATTTTTTTCCTTTTAGCTAGGTGCGTCACTGCCACTTCTCCTTGGTTTGCAGGGACAGGTACAGTTGGGTCAGGCAGCTCACACAAACATCTGCCCTTATAATTGAACAGAGACTCTGCCTGAAAGACAATTTTCTTTTTCAGTGCTTCCATGTTTTATTATTGTTGAGGTGATCCACAATTCTGGTCTTGATGGATTTACACAGCTCACTATCCTCCTCTCCAGCTGCTCGAACACTAGAGTTAAACAGGTGTAGCATTGGTCTGACATATGACAGGGTAACATACTCCTCTCCTGAAAGAGCATCTGTGAAGTCCTGAAGAGGTTTAAGAGCTCTCTGAATTGCCACTAGGACCTCTATGTCCTGCCAGGTAGGAACTAGATGTCTGCTTTTCATGTCAAAAGAAAGGACTTTTGCTCTTTCCTGCTCCAAGACCCTCTCTATCATTAGCAGCCTTGATCCCCAGCAAGTGGTGGTCTCAGTGATCAGCTGGTGACCCGGCAGACCTACCTGCATTTGCACATTAGCCAGTTCTCTTCTCTTTTTTCCAGCTGTAGGAGAAGCTGCTGACAACTTTTTTACACAAAGAAATTGCCTGGGTGATGTGGGCATCCTCCACATCATGTCCTGTAACACACAAAATAAAAACTTTAAAAAATCACTTTAATTGTTATGCGATGAGACAAATAACTCGATGGTAAATTAACACCCATCTGAGATGTATATACATTAGGTAGGTAAACTGTTGTGCAACCTATAATTGAGTCTTCAACAGAGCTTATATTATATGTAGCTAAATTTAAATTCCATAAGTGGGAACTGCATAAGCCTAAACATTTCAAATTAATTGTTTTGTAAACAGTGTTGGACATGTTACTTTAAAAAAGCGATTTTTGCAGCATTATAAAACTACCTGGAAAAGTAAATATTGTGTTACATTTTAAATGTTTAAATATGTACAAGAAAAGGGTTTCGCATTACAATAAAGGGTAATTTTATCTTACCATCACCTCCAAACTGCCAATTGATGAAATATTGCACTCACTAATAGCCAAATGAAGTCTGTGACCAAGACACTGCATCCTAAGCCACTTGTTTAGTTGCATCGCCTTGACAATATTAGTTCCGTTCTCAGTAGTGACAGCAACCAGTCCCGTCGGGTTGAGCTTCCAGCTTGTGATGGCATTCTGCAGGGCTTCAGCTATATGCTCTCTGCTATGGTCTTGAGGAAAGTAGCTGGTTTGGAAACAGGCACTTTTAAGTTCCCAGTCTTCCATAAAATGTACCGTCAGACTCATGTATGGATGGCAGGTCCTGCTGGACCACATATCGTCGTGGTCAGTGTGTAGTAAGATCTATGTCTGTGACTGACCAGCTTAAGACGTTGTTTATTTTACACATCAGTATAGCCATTAAACTATTAGCCACAAATTGCTTGTTACCCTTGATTCCAAATCATCGGTCTCCTTGATGGAATGAGCCTCTCACTGTACGTGCCTGAGAAAAATGAACGGATACAGATGTAGATACAAGGTTCACATGCTGTTGTTGATCCAGGGTTGGGTAATGATTTGGCACTCCCAAGGTACTTTTTGGTTCAAGTTCGCATTCATGTAGGCATTCGGGGTCAGTCAACATCGCAGCCTTTCTTTTATGAGGTGGCTGCAGTACCCAGTGGTCATGGCTCGTCAGCAAAGTCACAATCATCGCTGTTTTGAAATTCTGAAATGGGGGAACGGATTAACCCTGTCAGTCATAGCCACAACATGTATGGTAGCAGCAGCAGGTTGTGGCTCATCAGATTAGTCATTGTTAAATCCTTTTTGGTAGGGGGAGAAGGTGTAACCCCATCCATCAGTCTGAGCCACAAAATCACTGCCAGTGGCTCGACGCCTGTCCATCAGCCTTTTTTTCCCTGCTGCTGGACTCCTTGGTATGAGGCATCTGCAGGTGAACGGGGAGAAAAAAAACACAAGCTATACCTCCTTCCAACTTTACTTTGCAGTCATACTGTCAAATGCTTATACAGTACATGGATGTGTTTTGTCAGTGGCGTGTCATGACCTGCTCATTCGCTCCTCTTGTGTGCCACGTCCACCTCGTTACCTTGTGTTACTTCCCGATTGTTATCACCTGCTTCCTGTTGTTTTCGGCTTGTCCAGTGTATTTAGTCTGCGTCTGAGTTAGTTTCCCCAGATCAGTCATTGATGTTGTATTGCTGTGTTTCCTCCTGTCTGAATAAACCCTGTTTTCTGCCCATATCTGTTTGATCGCCTGATTCCTTGCTCGCCTGATACAGAACGTGACAGAATGACTGATCTCCAAGACAACTCACCACAGCAAGTCGAAAGCCAGCGGATCGGCTTGCTGCAATAAGTGATTCAGGAGGACAACCGTAGCCCGGGATTTAGCCAACCGGAGTGGGAACCTCTTAAGTGAGGTAACCCCGCCTGGAAACGCGTACCCTTTGCTGGAGGTACGCGAAAATCTCCGGCGGCTGACAAAGTGGATAATGGAGAGGAGATCCCAGCTGATCATGCAGCGCACTACTGAGGCCGTAAACCCGCCGTCTGTCCTCCTGGAAACGGCGCAACCTCTACCCATAACCGCAAGAGGCGGGAGCCGCCTCTCCCTCCCCAGCTCTGCTCCTTGCTGGTGATCGGGGGGAATCCCCGATTCCCGTGGACATCCCCGCTGCATCACCCCCACAAGTATTAAAAGCCCGCCTAGCCACCGCAGAGCAGCCACCGCTGGCGGCTTATTACTTCCGGGTGGCACGCCTGGCTAATAGGGGGGCCAAGGCCATGTGGGATGCTATCCCACGGGTCGCAGGGACTTTTAAAGGGACAATGCCTACTTTTTTAGCCCCAACCCTAGCAACAATTGTAGATGTCCCGCACGTGCCTGACCTGCCTGTGCCTGACCTGCCGCCGTACTGCACAGTGAGGCTCCGGCTGCCGAGGTGCGCCCTGCTGACCGTGAGTTGGCGGTACCTGCTGAGGCACCCCCTGCTGGCCACGTGATGGTGGTGCCCGCTGTAGCGCCCCCTGCTGGCTGTGAGTCACCGGTACCTGCTGCACCGCCTGCCGCTACGCCCGTGGTCCCAGCGTCACCCGCTGCAACCGCTACGTCCGCAGCGCCGCCTGCTGTCTTGCACGTCCTGTCTGCCTTGTCCGTTTTGCTTGCTTCACCTATCTCATCTGTCCTGCCCGTCTCGCCGGCTCTGCCCATCCAACCCGGCTCACCTGTCCAGCCTGGCTCGCCTGTCCTGCTTGTCCTGCTAAACTCGCCTGTTCGGGCTGCATCTCCGGCCACCACACATGTGGCCCTCCTGCCTGATGCAGCTACTCTGCCTGAGGCGGCCCTTGCTCCAGTGTCAGCCTATCGCCTACAGCAGTGCTGCCTATCGCCTACAGTGGCGCCGCCTCCACCTGCAGCTACGCCTTGGGCTCCCAAATTAGTCCCGCCTCTGGCTGTGCCTGAGGCACTTGTTGCGGCTCCGCCCGTCTCTGCTCCACCCGAGGCTCCTAGGCCTCCACTTGTGGCAATGCCTGCTTTTGCCGTCATGACTGTCTTGTCTGCCCTACAATCTCGCCCATCTCGTCGGTGCCCCTTGCTGTCCAAGAGTCAGCCCCGGTACATCCTATCCCTGAACTCTCTGTCCCCGAGGAGGTCCTGGACTGTATCACCATCGTTCCTCCTCCCATGACGGAAAGAGAGGAGGAGCTTGAGTGGGACCCCTTGGGGATCTACCTGCAGGGCCCCAATGACTCTGGTGGTGGACGGACTCCTCCACCAACGCCCCAACATGATGGAACCCAACGGGGTCCCCGCCTTTCTGTGTCCCATAAGGGGAGGGGACACAAACGCCCACCCTGCCCCCTGGCTCGCCCGTACGTCCCCTGGCTGTGGCTCGGTGGCTACCTGCGGGCCTTGTGGCGCCTGCTCGGCTGTCGCCTCCGGGTGCCCCTCTGGTGCCTCAGCGCCTGCCTGCAGTCCCTCCGTTGGCACCTCGTCGCCCGCCTCTGGGTCCCCCTGCTTCGGCTGGGTGTCGGACAGCTCATTCCCTGGCTCCGACTGTGCTGTCGCTTGCCGCAGCTTCCCCCTCCTGCTTGCCTGCACCAGTGTTCCCTTCTGCTCCCTCCTCCTTTGTTGGTCCCTCCTTTTGTCTCCTTGTCCCCTGTGTGGTCCCTCTGGCTCTGGCCTCCCATCCGCCTGTGGCCCCTGCAGCTGCCTTCCCTCGCCCGCCTGGGTTCTCTCAGGCTCCCCATTGTCCTCCTCCCTTTGTTCCGTCTCCTGGTCCCGCTCTGGCTCCTTCGTTCACTCCTGGCCCTTTTGTTCCGCCTGTCGGTGTTCCCCCTGTGTCTCCCTTCCTAGTCTGTCTGTCTGTCTGCATTTCCTGTTCTTTGTCACATTCTGTCTTGGTTCCTGTCCTTGTGCTTATTCTGTGTTTCGGTTTTGTTCCTGGTGTCACGTTGATGTGTTTTTGCTCTTGTTTTTTCAGGTCCCGTGGTCCGGGTCTCGTCTCCTTCGTCGCCGGAGTGCACACCTTTGAGGGGGGGGGAGGATGGGGGGTGGTTCTGTCATGACCTACTCATTCGCTCCTCTTGTGTGCCACGCCCACCTCGTTACCTTGTGTTATTTCCCGATTGTTATCGCCTGTTTCCTGTTGTTTTCGGTTTGTCCTGTGTATTTAGTCCGTGTCTGAGTTAGTTTCCCCAGATCAGTCATTGATGTTGTATTGCTGTGTTTCCTCCTGTCTGAATGAACCCTGTTTTCTGCCCGTATTCACGGTTCGATTGCCTGATTCCCCGCTCGCCCGACACAGAACATGACGGGGCGATTCCAATGGCGATTTTCTATGAGACTGTACACTAACATCTTTCTGCCCTTTTACAAGTCATTAATGCAGGTCAATCGATATTGAAGTGTCCAGACATTAAACGACAATTTACACACTGAATTAAAAATGTTATAAACCTTTATACTCCTTATCCTATAATGCATCTGTTTCACATGACTTTTGTGATTTTTAAAAAGACAGAAAATTCTACAACTACACAACAATCACACTGACTTCTAAAAAGAACAAACAACAAGCCATAAACAAACAAGTTGAAAGGTGACTCGTTAGACCATTTCACGTATACGCCGTGTTACCTCTTTGAAGGCCAGCAATAGAATGCGAAGTGTTGGCTTTACAAGGGCAGAAACCAGGGTGTAGTAATGGCAGGCACATGACAAGCGTGAAACCAGGCCACTCTCTCTGTTAGCATCATCTGTCTCAATAACACTAACTTTGATGATTTGTGTACTACTCCGCATATTTTTACATGCTTAGCAATAACAATAAGCATGACGTATCTGCCACAAGAACGAATACTCTGAATTAATACTGAAGCAATTTATTACTTTATAAAGTAAGTTGTTCAATGGAAATTCCAGACTTAGCTCTTCAAACATATAGCGGCAAACCTTTACCATGCAAGTACAAACAAGTCTGGCTGACAAAACCATATAAACACGCAACTCTTACAATTGACAAGAAAAGGAATGAAATACAGGTATGACACTAACCAAACAGCATAAAAGCAATCCTTTGCACTCCATTTGTTGTACAGTTCATTTTGTACACAAAGATTTATCAAATTTAATGACACAAAAGCATGTGAAACATCGGCCGCCTATTTCAGAATGTATTTTTTGCGTATGCCAACAACATGTCGTATTCTAGATGTACTTTTTCCCAAGTATCAAAGATTGTTTAAATATACTACATTCTGTCCTACATCTACTGACCTGTTAGACCTACACGCAACAATCTCCATCCTGATTTCTACCTACTACTCGGAATATCTCACCCAAATCAGACATTCAGTCAGGCTCAGGCACTGCACCAGATGGTTATACATTCTGTCTGACAGCTGCTGACCTGTCAGGCCTACACCCAGAAATCTCCATCCTGTTACAGGACTATATAGAGCTGTCTGACTCTTTAATACCCTGGCTGACAGTCTGTCCTGCAGTTCTCCGATGTTACTCCTCTGTCGTTTGTCCGACCTGGATTATCTTCCAATGCTTTGGACCCTTCCGTCATTTCTTGCAGATATTGTTTTTTTTGTTAGTTTTATGTACAGTAAAGCACTTTGGTTACAGCACTTCTGCTGTTGTTTTAATCCTCTGCAGTCTAGGGGTAGGGAAGACACTTTTACTGACTGGGGCATAGTCACACATTTCATTCAATATCATGAACTTAATTCATGGTAAATAAATTATTTCTTATTTGTTTTGGCATAAAACTCATCTTAATCTTAGTGTACTTTGTAAATATGACAGATTTATGTGAAGTTTATAATTTGACATCAAAGTAAACACATTGCAAAATTCTTTTTCGGTGCTGATGGGGATGTATCTGGATCACGTTTCACTGTTGCTCTGTTCATCAAATTACCATACAAATGCGATTTGAATACGCGCTAATGCAGCTATTTATTATGTTAATAGCGATCTTCCAGTGCCAGCGGTACTACACGGTACTAGCCACCGATGCAGGTAAAACAAAATAAGGTGACATGGTTTTTTATCGATTTAACCTAATTTTTTAAACTTTAATACTTCCGACAATGGATGTTTTTAAAAGAAGAAAGATTACGGATTTAGTCAGGGTTTTTTTTCATGTTTCTATAATAAGATTTCAGCGAGTTATGAACTGAAATACACAAGAAAGATACTCGGCATCGCTAACGATGCCATGGACTCCAGAGAGTTAAATGTGCTATATAAATAAATTGATATTGACATTGACAAAGGTCAGGTCAGGTTGGGAAGCATGCGCTGATGCAACGCATTGCCGCACCCACCATATAGTGAAAGCCGGCGATCCCCCGGGCAGATAGACGGTCCAGTCCTTACCCCCGGAAATGGCCATCCATCTGCCACAGCCAGGTGTTACGTGGGCATCCCCTTGGCCTGGGCCAGCCGCTTGGGTCCTCAGCAATGAAAATCCTGTGAGCTGAATCATCCTCAGGGAAACACACCACATGGCAAGAGTGCTGTAACTGACACTCTCTTACAATGTAGGTAATGTGCCTCATTCAGGACTCCTCTAGCAACCGCTTGTTCAACATGAAGTTAAACTAGCAGTACCCAAGGATTCTCTGAAGAGACACAGTACCGAAGGAGTCCAGTCTTCATCTAAGGTCACTGGATAACATTCATGTCTCACAGCCATACTGAAAGACAGGCAGCACCAGGACTCTAAAGACTTGGACCTTCGTCCTCTTGCAAAGATATCAGGAACACCACACATCTCTTTCCAGCGACCTCATGACACCCCATGCTCTTCCAATCCATCTGCTGACTTCATAGGAAGAGTCACCAGAGACTGAATGTCGCTGTCAAGGTAGGTAAATCTCTCGATCTCATCTGTCAAGGTTGAAATTCTCCCCGCAGACAGACATACTACTGATGGCTGTGCTCAAATAGTCATTAAATGCCTAGATCTTGGTCTTTAACCAGGACACCTGCAATCCCAGACACTCAGACTCCTCGCTCAGTCACTCAAGAGCCCCAATCAGAGCCTCCATTGACTCCGCTAAGATCACAGCATCGTTGGCAAAGTCAAGACCAGTAAATCTTTCTTCAAAAACAGATGCCCCACAGTTGCTGGACTCCATGACCCTACCCAATACTCAGTCCATACAAGCATTGAACAGAGTATGAGCAAAGGCTGCAAAGAACCTCTTCCGATATTCGTACTTGTGCTCGATGAGAACCCTCAGTGCAGGGATATAGTCCATGGTAGACTTCTTAGGCGTAAAACCAGACTGTTCCGGTCACTGACAGACAAGCAATTGAGAGTGCTGCCACCGAAACATGGAGTTTACAAAGCTCCCTCAACAACAGAGGAAGTTGGTCATCTTGCCAGAGAGGCAAGATGTTCCACGAGCTTACCTGGATGGGTCACCTCAAACTGGGATCAAAGTGCCGCCATGCAGCAGGCGATGCCTCAGCACCACACCAGCCCCAATTCCCAACAGGCTTGACGTTATTAGCTCTCCAACGGTTTCGACTCATCCGGGGATGGGGCTCCCGAAGGCTTACCCCATCCCCTTCATGGTACGTACAGCCTTCTTGTGGCCAGCTGCAAGAGAGCTATTCCCGCAGAGAGCGGAAGAGTATTGTGATTTTTTGTATTGAGCAGTTGTGAGTTGTTTTACAGTGGCTGGAGTGCCAATCACACTACCAACCCCCAAAAAATTATTTCTCTGCTAGTTGGAGGACCATTGGTAGAGCCGGATGCAATTTGATGTCATACCCAGGACACAGTATTAAATATCTTAAATAAAAATACTGACATACAGTATGAACTCAGAGGGACTCTGGAAGTCTTTTCAAGTCACAAATGATCAAATGAATGAATCTGAGTCAAGACCAAGTAAAACTGACAAAACGGTACTATAACTTTGTTTATTTGTATAGCTGTAGTTAAAGGCAAAATAAACTTCTTCCTGTATTCTAAATATTCCAAATGTTTATTTAACTGAATAATTTTACAACTGCAAGTAGCTTAAGAAACAAAGCAAAAACTAATAAATGTAATAATTTCATATAGTTTCTGAAACAGGCACAAATGTAGTAGAACATTTTAAAAGTGTAATTGCATTATATTATACTGTACATTTGCCAAATGTACTTGCATACACTACAGTAATTTGCCAAACTGAATTCCCCTTTCATGTTATTTTAAAGGTTTCAGTTCTGGGATTAATCAATAGGAACTGCATCTGTCAATTTGAATCTGCGAATTAAGATAGATGTCTACCAGGCTCACATTCACCAGTTGCTTTCCAAACACAAGCAGAGATGCGATGTGTGTGTTTGTGTGTGTGTGTGTGTGTGTGTGTGGGGGGGGGGGGGGGTTCCGTG
>JAODKF010000056.1:618906-629827 GCA_026779585.1 Mormyrus proboscirostris | reverse complement strand
TAATAATAACACTGGTAGGGGGGCCCAACCTCATATTTTGTCATAGGGCCCAAAATTGCTAGCGGCGCCCCTGTCCCATGAACCTTATACTTTTTAATAATATTGGTAACTGTGGTCACAGGGACAGGAAGCTGCTTGTAGATGATCTTACTGCCTTTACAGTACCTTTAACATGGTCATCTAATCTTCTTTCTGTGCTCCTCAGGCAGCTCTTTCCTTTTCTTTTTCTGGTCCATGTTCAGTGTGTGCACATAATGATACCAAACAATACAGTAGCGTGTTTTTTCTTTTTAAATAGGCTGAATGAATAATGAAAGGCATAAAGGCATCTGTGATACTAATTACAGTTAAACACTTATTTTGAAATATGACTATAATACATACTATTTTAGCATATTTTTGTTAAATAAACAACAAATCATTTATTTTCACAATTTTATTGATTCAAGGGCTCCAGACCCCCCGCGACCAAATAGGATAATGCGGGTTGGAAAATGAATGAATGAACAAATTGATTAGTTTATCGCAGACCAGGGAGATCGAAGAACAAAACAATGCAACCGATTTTATTTCTATAACACACAGATCCACGACAGTACGGCATCTTTCATGCCTGGTTCCAAGAATAGTTAGTTCAACATGTTTACCCCTAGAGGTCAGTATCCCACTGCATTCATAAACGGTGGTTATTGGCTTTGGAGTTTAGGAGATGGGTTTGTGATTCAGGTCGCTATGTCAGTATGTCAGACTGTCAGACTACCAGCAAGTCTGGATGCTCCCCCAGGGACTGATTAACAGATGACATCTGCCTCTGTGTGAGATGTCTCCAACCGACTCTCACATGCTTTACATCCATTTACACTAAATGTCATTTGTAATATGTGCTGGAAAAAAGCCTAAAAAAAGACACACGGAACACAATAAATTGTAAGAAACCAAACATTTCTCCAAAGAAGGTCCATTCCCTGTTGCCAGCTGGGAGAGATAATATATTAGTTAGGCGAAAATTTCACTTGGGGAAGGTATTCAGTACATGGACCAAACCCAATATGATTAAAACATATTTGTGCCTCCTAATACATCCTATTCAACCATCAGTCTGTCAGAGCATGCAATGAAACTCTACATTAAACAAACATCCCATATAAAAGTGAAAAAGCCATCATATGTATAGCACTGTGCAAAAGTCAAAGATAATGTTCAAAGCCAATTATGTACACGGTACATAAGAACAACCATAAGAACATAAGAAATTTACAAATGAGAGGAGGCCATTCAGCCCATCAAGCTCTTTGGGGAGAACTTAACTAACAGCGCAGAGTTAGTGTCTATACTGGATAAATGCAGATAGCATTATATATTTTGTTTGAAATGTTTTAGTTGGAAGTTTGTATGAAATCACATTGTCGGTGTTGTTGTTGCCATTTTTTGAAGTGAAAAACAGAAAGCTTTAATTGCTTGTGTTTTTATTTCTTGCAGTATCCAGTGTTACAGTGTACCACCAAAGTGTGACAACTTACCCACTGATAGGGCAAATTGTGACAAATGCTCCCTAGCTATCTAGCACTGTTCTGAAGAAAGATATGAAAATGTCATGAATAAATAATATATGCCTGAGACATTTTTTTTCAATTGGTATGTCATTTTTAACAACATGATGCCAGGACATACAGTATACACCTCGGACATTTGCAAAATTAGGTTCCAGAACCCGTTGCGAAAGAGGAGGATTTGTGGATGTTTGGTAGTGTCACTAAAAATGGTAATATGTGCTTATTTCTATAAGTTAAACCCTAAATATGACCCCAGTCATGCATGCATATTGCTTTGAGGATTTCGCAGATGTGCGAAAAAAATCATGAATGCAAATAAGTTCAGTTCCAATGAAATTTTCGCAGATCTGTGAATTTGCGAATCACGAAGTGCGAATGCCCGAGGGCTGACTATATAAAAAGAGTGAAAAGTGTGACAAGACACCTTAGTCTCCCTTACTATTTTGACTAATTCCCTTCATTATACTTTTTCTAATATGATTTCAAAGGTAAACACTTCAGCTATATACATATGTTATATATCCATATCAATAACCAATTGAAGTATGCAAAATTGGACCACACTGAGTGCTCTGGATTGAGATGTTGTCCTCCAGTTGCACATTCCGTGATCTGGGTTTGCAGCTTTCCTCGTTTCTGAAGATGCTTCCAAACATTGCATTCTAGAAACTCTTGAAGTGTATGTCAGTGAGCAAAATGGTCAATGGATGCATGTAACACACATCGGATCGAACTTCTTTTGGTTAATTATAGGCCTCTGATGTTATCTGTGTCCTGCTTCTCATGCACTATTGCAATGCATTTCAGACTGCATCTAATAGCGCATTCTACTGCTGCCAAGAACCGAGCTGTCTTGCTAACTGTCGGTTTTCCATTGTAAACAGCCATACCCACACTGAAATGACCCTGCTTACCAGCAGGACCGAAAGTGTGATTAAACCAAGCAGGTTGTGTCACTATCATCCGATTGGTCAGGATAGCAGTAATCTGTGTCAATATACATGGCTTATCTGCAGGAAAAAAGGGCATATTCTCTATATTATTCATTATTATTAAAGTCACACATACCGATGTATTGATGCATTCCTGATAACTCGAAATTTGAAAATTTTCCTCCACTTAAAAATTACTACAGAACAGCTGAACGGAATGAATTTGTAATGCAAAGTTACACAAACAAATGCTAATACCACTAGCGCTTTATGCTAACATTACACGACAATTCTCATAGACATGCTAGTGGAAATTAGCATATAGTAAATCATGGTGAACACCATGTGAATAGTAAAACTTCTCTTTTGTTTTATGTCACTGTCCCTCTCCAAACCCAGGAACATCTTTACCAAGCAGACCCTTCTGAAGTGACAAACTGAAGTGAGCTGTAACCATGCTGTAATTTACTAGTCTCTCTCTGCGGTATGGCTCAGAAATGGCTTGGCATGCCAGTGGAAAGACACGATAAAGTAATGGCCATGATTTAAGGCTAAGAAGACTTGGGGAATGACAACAGGAAGAATAAACACATCCATTTAGTACCTGCATTACAGGAAAGGCAGAGATCTGTGGTGTTTTGAAGACTTGTGAAAGTGAAAATCATAAGAAACAGGACATTCTCTACTGTAAATGGAGGGTGTGTTCTCTGTACTTATATACAGGATTTGAGTTCAGTATTGGACTTGACTTTACTTATTTAGCATACAGTTTTGTTCAAAGCGACATACAATTAGGAAAGCAGGATCAAACAATCCCTGGAGTAATTGGGGGTCAAGGGTCCAACTGTGAAGTACACTATCAACAACAGGTGTTGAACCGGCAACCTTCTCACCATGGGTGCAGCATCCTAACCCACAGAGCCATAACTCAGGTTTAAACAAGTGTGCGCAGTGTACCTTGATTTGATTCTCCAAATTTAGTATCTTAGCTTTGTTTTGTCCACTTGGGGAATAGCAAGTAATGGCCACAGCCTCTCTGCGGCATACAATACACCAAAATTACACAGCACAGCCACACTCTGCCAGTATCGAGATTTCTCCTTACAAAATACATACCCTCTGCTGGTCGATTCAGGAATGCCTCCAGGAAAAACAGGACATCTGTCCCCAGCTCCGAGACGACTCTGAGTCAACACAACTACAGCCTAAGAAAGCTAAACAAAGATACTTAACTGTTTGACTTAGGAAATTTAAACGTGATTCAAATGAATGTGTGACAGGTGGTAGCTGAAGCTTTTTAGATGGCAGCAGAATTTTGTTCTTTGAAAGGATAGTGACACCAGATGTCCATTTGGATGAAATTCATGAAAAGTTCTCACTATCCAGAAACATTCCGGGAGGAACACAGTTAATTTAAAAACACAAAGAAAGTAGTTTATTAGAGGAAGGACATACAAAAGCATCCAGTCACACCCTACGTGTACAGTGTAAACACACCCATAATTAATACGTGCTTGTATAAACATATTCCCCTAATTTGTTTGATGCACAGAAGATGTATTCATATAAAAACATTTTGATTGCTTCTGCACCTTACTGACAGTATATTATATATAAAAAGATATGATCACAAAAAAATATAATGCTTTTGAATTTTGTGAATGCAGTATGGCCGGAGAAACTAACTTTAACAGCCGTTTGCCAAAAGAGCGAACTATGCATGGAACTGTTTCCAGGAGAGGATTTTTCTTCTTTTTCATCAATCAAACATTCAACAGCCATAAACTGCCATACAAATTTCAATCAGTATTGAAGTTTTAGGTTTAGAAAATGTTTAACGCAATTTATTTGGGTGCTAAGTGTATATTAATAGTTACTAATATGACTAGATGAACACCGCTTCAGTTCCTAAATCTCTCCTCAGGGGCACCCCAGCCATTCAGTGTATTTGTTAAATTTTACTGCTAGCTCACTTAATTAGTTAACTAGCAAAATAATTTGATGAGGTATTGATTAGCCAAACACAATATGTTAGAGGTTGAGTCAACAAATGCATGTCTATATTGGACAGTTATTGCAAATAATGGGGTGACTTTCATAGAGGTTTTGAAATGGCTACGCTAACACATTTTAACAGGCATAAAATATAGTTTAACACCAACATAAAGATAATATAACATAATTTTCTGTTAGCCTAAGATTTTTGCCCAGCACAGTACACATACAGATCTTTGCTAATTGTTTTAAATGAAAACAGGAATGGTAACACCCCACTATTTGACCCCCAGGCACAAGGATTCCTGAGAATCTAAAGAACTGAGATAATGCTTTTCCTTTTTGTATTCTCCAAATGACACGGAGGAGCACTCTGACGCTACATGAACAGTAGGGTGCTGAGAGAGCGCCAGGCAGATTGTTTGCTGGGGACTGACTGATGGTTCTTGCCATTTAAAAACAACCTCCAGTTCCCAGGGGTGGTCCATGTGGGTGACTCATGCAACTCCAAGGCATTTTCTGTTTTTCAGTCCATGCCAAAGCAATTAATCATGCAAATAAATACATCTGTCCATGAGTCCCAGACATCAATCAAGAAATGGGTTCCTAATATGATGTTCGTATCAAAGAAGAAACAGGTACTTTTGATTTCTATAATTTGCAAAATGAGTAAACAAAAAGTGCAAAAAAATATATTTTTTATTTAAAGAGTTCAAATTCATTTAATTCAGAAGATTACACTGAAAACCCCTACTTTAAAAAGTAGAAACATTTTTTTTATTTATTCCACTATCTTTGTTGAAAGTTTCAGATGTAGGCTATTCCTAGAAAATACCGAACATTAAACGAACATTAGCCTATCGATCTCCTATGTTTAGTTTTACATTTAGAGAATGTTCACTTCAGGTTATTATGCATCACAACATTCCCCAAACGTTTTAAGAACTAAAAACTCAAATGTTACATGAACTTTGCTAAACCATTTAGAGACCTAACTGGAGATTTTCTGAAAAATCTCTTGTATTGCAATGGTTATGGTTCACAGGGGCGCAGGAGAGATTTTTGAAGTGGGGGAGACCAAAGAGTCAGCAAAATTCTAAGCTTTTAAGCTTATCCAGCCATACTTGAAAAGGCATTTGGCATGATTTGGGTTAATAGTTTAATACACTGAACATTTTGATTGACACTGGCCAACCTATATATTACATATGGAGTTCTCAATCACCCACAAATAACATTCTCTATGATGAGTTACAAGTTTAAATTTACTGAGCCCCAGTATACTGTAATGCTATAGATTATGTGAGGACATATTCATAGATTTATTGCTTTATTCTAACAGACATAATTTCACATTAGGTCAAACTTAAATGAAGTCATTATCTTTGTTAATGTAACACGTTAGCCTATCAGAGATACTGGAAAAGTTATGTTGACTTGCATCCAACATAGGCTTGATATAGATGAAGCCTATAAAGAATTTACGTCTACTTACATTGCTTGCTATTTAAAAGAACAATGTGATAGACAATTGTTTTTTCCAGATTGCCTTTCTTGACCAAAGAAGTTTTAGTTTATCTATGTCTGTATTAGTTACAGTACTAATTATTATATTATATCCATATAACATGCAATGGGGCAATACACAAGTTGGTTAATAGATCTGAAATCAAGTGTCCTATATAGTGTGCTTTGATCAGTGGACTCTGGTGGATAATGCACACTCCTTGGATTTTCAGGTTATCTTGGTCAGTAATAGTTATTAATTATTATATTGTAACCATATTGTCACGGGCTGCCAATCCTACCTTCCTGTTTCCTCCCTAGCATTGCTCTTATAGGCCACACCTGTTAATTGTTGTCTTACCTCCCATTCCTAACCTTCATGCTAATCATGCTCAGCTGCCTGTTGTTTGCTCCCTCATTAGTCAGGTATTTTAGTGCTTCCCAGTCTAGTGTTCTCTAGTCCAGTCATTAATGTCACCCCTTTTGCTAGTCTGTGCCCTTTGCCATGCTTCTGTTTTGATCCCTCACGGTCTATTATTTCCTCTCTCTGTTTTGTTTAGTTCGTCTTCAATAAAACCTCTTTATGGTTTGAACAATGTCTTCCCTTGAGTCCTTCATTTCTAATCCTATGACACATTTAATATGCAGCACAGTTAAAAATGCAGCAAGTATAGAAGTTTTTGAATGAAAGTCACATCTGTGTTTATCCATTGTCAATCAGCAATCGTGGAAGTGGAAATTTTTAAAGACACGTGTAGGCTAATAAAAATGTGTACACTTTACACTCTACCTACAAACGTAGATAAAAGGAGACAGTGGGAATGCGTATGTGTGGACTCCTACCTGCAGCAACTACATGCTCTTAGTAGTTTGTGATTGTTGACACGGTTTGATCAGTTCAAACATCGAGGCATCCAACCATATTTAGGGATGTTGCTTCTCAAATTTTTTTTTTTCCTCAAAAATGGGTGGGATGGATCAGGATTCCTTTATAACTAGTGGGATGCCCCCCCTGCAATGACTGAAATTATTTGCAAAGTAATTCTTTTATACATTTATATTTTATTTATTTGAAAGAAAGGTTAATTAATGAATTTGTAGATGTATCTCGGTTTTATAACAAACTTGTATGTGGTTTAATCACAGCCAGTGAAATTTCAGAAATAGATTGCCTACTCTGGGCATCTGCTTTTCTGCAAATATGCCTATAGATGGCAGTTTTTGCTGTTTTTTCCCATTGAACTGTAAAATAAATGAGGATGACAATCAGAACACAAAAAGCGTGAAACAGTACAATTTCTAAACTATACATTTGATATATTTAAAGAGCACAACTAGAGGAAACAGTTACACTAATGACTTCTGGATAAATTCCACATTCAAAGCACTATGCATAACAATATTTTTCTCTATTTCAAAACATTCATATCATCAGCCTTTGGTTAAGAATCTAATTAAATGTCAGCTAGCTAGGTCAATTTGCTGTGTGATAATATGGTGATTTTGAATAAAAACCCTCCAAAGTTTGTGTACCCCAAACAAACATACCACCAAGTTGTTCGTAGTTTTCAGAGATTCAAGGCTAAGTATCTATCAAGTATCTGTCATGATTTGTGGGACAAAGGACTTGAGGGCAGGTATAGCAGCAAACAAAAAGGGGGGTTTATTGAACTCAAAGAACAAAGACTGGAAATAATGTTGCGAGGGATCACAAAACAGGAAGAATAGAACAAGGAAGGGCACAGGCAACAAGAGGTTTTGACATCAATGGCTGGACTGGGGAATAATAATAATATAATCAATACTTTATTGATCCTTGTGGAGAAATTGTATTTACGCCTCCCTCAACTTTTACTTTTTTGTAGAGTAAGTTGTCCGTAAAGGGCTGCCACCCATAGTGGTGCCCAGGGAGCTGGGGGTTAGGGGCCTTGCTCAAGGACCCACATATGTGCTGAGGCTGGGTTTTAACCTTCTGATTACAGGCACACAGGCTTAGCCCACTGAGCCACACGCTGTCCCCGAATACAGGACTGGGAAGCATGTATATATGGGACTAATGAGGGAACTAATGAGAAGCAGCTGGGAATGAGAGGGATAGGCATGGCTTGTTAGGGCCATAACAAGGAGGAGATGGGCAGGGATATGATAAATTGGCACAATATACTTTTATTTATAATTTTATCATTATAAATTACAAATATTTGTCAACAGATAAATATTTATAGCCCGAGGTAATATATTTTAACTGATTTTTGTTGTTACTTTACCTTTTAGTTTAAATTTGCTCAGCTTATTTAAAGCTTGCCCAAAGATCTTTCGCAAGCACTCGCGAGGTTTACCCTGTATTGTCAGTCAGAGAATGGCTGCAATATAATTGGGACCCTGTGTTAGAACCCCAATCAGAGGGGGAGACGGGGCGGGGTGTGAGGAAAAAGCTGGGAGAAAAAAAAAAAATGCACGAGAGAGGAAGCGGGAAGATGGCTGGAGGGTGAGAGATCATCGTTTGGGCAGAGTACGGAAAAATATTGTATAGGCAATAACTAAATAAAATATTGAATTGGGGTGAGATTATAAGCTTGTGAACCCTGGTTGAAGCGCTGGGTGGACTGGCTGGTCTGAAACGAGCCAGTTTTGGCTGACTTCGCAACCCCGGACGGATGAGATCCCGATAGCACCTTGTGTTACCGGGGACACACAAAGTTCATCGGGCTTCGTGGGAGCTCCTGTATCGTGGAGGACGTTTGGTGAATTATCCTGCCAGAGCCAGTTTGGAACCGAGTGGAGGTAACAAGCGGTTTTTTTCCCCCCTCTCCGAACGAAGCGGCCATTACCGTTTTGGCCTCAACGTACCCAAGCCTCGTTCCAGGCTTGCACCATAAGAACATTTATATTGACATACTCCGGAGTATTTCACTTATGCTTATAGGGTGCTGTCGTTAAATGTCTGTCATTTATTTTACCTTATGCCCTTATAAGTAATTTGCGGGTTTTTGTTCTTGTTGGTTTAATTGAAACTTTGTATTGAGGGGGACGTGGACATTATATGTTGAAAGTGTGTTGTATATCGTTGCGTGTGTGTGTGGGTCCATTTGTAATACGCAGACATCCCAAGTTCCAAAAACTCATTTCAGGGAGATGCTTATCGACCCCCCATCCCATCCCATCCCATCCCATCCCAACAACCGACCCCCACCGTGCCCCATACATACACACCTAAGGCCAACAACTTGTTACCAGCTTATTAACTACCGGTAATTTCGTAAAAACAAAACAGTACCATGTTGGTCTTTAAAGATTTTAAATGTATGCCCATGTCTTTTCTATCTTCCAGTCTGTTGAGAACACATGTCATGCTTGGGACTTTTTCAGGGTCTCATTGTATGTACATGCTGCTTGCTTTGCAGACTTGAGCAATTTCCCTGACACTTCAAGGTCATAGCACTCAACATCATTGAATTTGTTTATCTTACAGGACATCAGGGTCACAAGAGTTTGGTGAGACATCTGACACCTGAATTCTGTTTTGATATGATGCACCAAACTGAATGCTCTCTCAACATCACAATTGGAATTGGGCAGAACCAGCAACAGCTTCATTAGTTGGCAAAGCTCTTTGAATCTGATCTGGCCTGTGCTGACTGATTTGACTTTTGATAGCTTCCCCCAGAACTCATCAATTGACAAATTCCTGTAATTTGGAATGACTTTCTCCAAATTGGTTGAGGTATAATCCAGCACCTCTAAGTGTAGCTGTTCCTTTGCATCTGCTTTCACAACATTGGGGAATCTCTCTGCCAAAGTCAAAATCTGCTCTGGTGCCACATAGGCTGGATATAGATAGTTAGATAGCTGGCTAGTTAGATATAGGCCTATTGCATTCGTAGTAACTACATATGCATTACTACTTTACAGAAGTCTTAATACGTTTTGCTTAACTTTGTGACAGCATTTAACCAACAGAAATAAAATGCAGGTGATGGCATGTTAAACTTAGCATACCTCGACATGTCGTTTACAATCGTTAAGTCCGCCGTGGGTAATATTGAAGTCACTGTTGCACACAGTGCACCTCGCCACGGTGTCATAATTTTTCACCTTAATTAAACAGGGATATAATTTGGTATATTCTGTTGTAAAATGAGTCTTGTATTTTCGTTTTTTGGAAGATTCACCCTCTGCCATCTGGCAGGGTGCACTGACTTGAGTGGTAACCTAGTGATGGTCGGAGAAATTTATTGGCTTATTTTGCTGACTAAACCAATCAAGCAGCCGCTCTGAATGCTCGCTGATCACTTTGAACAGATCATGCACAGGTTCCACAAGCAACCTCTCTCCCCCCCACCCCCCTAACTGCCTGCGTAATCGAAGTAACCTGCGCACGATGCAGAAGTTATTGTCTTGCCTGCATGCTCTCACTCGCATTGTTAAAAAAAAAAAAACACTCCCTCGCATAGTCTAAAATCCGGGATATTTTACCCGACTCGCAGGCATCCATGAGCCACTATCAATATCAGGGAGATTCCCGGAACTTCCGGGAGATTTGGGATGGCTGAATACGGGTTGCTGTATGGGGTTTGATGTATATTACAGCTAATGGTATACTGGGTTGGTTATCGCTGGACAAAATACCAGTTAAGGTATTTTGTTTTGGAGGGTTTTAGTGCTCTCGATTTCTTTTGATCACTATCGCAACGGTGTGGTGCGATCACCAGATACGTGCATTTTACTTTTCTGTTGTGAGCCCCTTTTTGTTTTTTTTTTTTGCTTTTGTAATTACAGTTTTTTCTGAATGCTTAAACACTAACAATGATTGTTATGGCACAATTTCTAAAACTATTAATAGTTATAGCAAAATCACTCACTGAGTTTGCAAAATTAAAAGCACAAACATTGCTTTGCACTCAGTTTGCATTTTTGTAACACACAATTTGCAAA
>JAODKF010000056.1:580817-595815 GCA_026779585.1 Mormyrus proboscirostris | reverse complement strand
GTACTCCTTATTCACTGACAGCTGTCATTGCCATAATGGAAGAGTAGAATGACACTACAGCGGTCAGATACGAATCCGTGCCTTTGTACTCGGGAAAAGTCTTCTGTGATGTTAGGATATTACTCGCACCTGTCTATTCCAGTCAGCTACTAACATTCTGTAAGCAACAATGTCGGACCAGGACTTTGTAAGTGTTCGTAGTGTGATTGAAAAGCAATGAACTGCAATCAACGTAATTACAAATGTAGCGTCTTTCACAAAATGTATATATACATACATGTTTGTGTGATTATTTTATATTTTACATAGTTCGTGAGTTTTTGTACGCGACCGGCTGTGAAAGTAGTTTGTTGGTTGTTGCGAATGACTTGCCGTGAGTGACCAATCAGCGGTAGAACCATTGTAGTTCGAACTACGGTAGGTTCACCATTAGCCTGACCAATCAGTGCTGGAACCACTGTAGTTCCAACTACGGAAGTCCTAACTAACTAACATGGTTCAAACTACTGTGTTTCGAGAAACAGTCGTTGTTCGGATGTTGGTTAGTTTGAACTACCATAGTATGATGCATCGTTAATGCTTTGTTCGAGAAACGTACCCCTGGGCTGGAATATCTGTTCACAAGTGCCAGAAGTTGGTTGACTCGATACAACAGATGTGCAGCAGTTCTCAGAAACAGCGGTTATACAACTAAATATTAGTTCAATGATGCAAAGGAAAGCAAAATCTTAAAACATTTTTCAGTTCATACAGTGAATCTTTGAGTTTGTAAAGAAGAATGTGGACGCTGCTATTTTTTTGAACAGCCTAATATTCCCTTTACTTCATTGTCTGTAAAGGAATAACACAAATGTGATGAATTTCTCTTCTTGTTTTGATTTGGAATAGAATTTGTAGTGTTCCCAATGCATTTACTTGTATGGAAATAAAAACTACTATAAGGATTTTCAGCTTTATTCACTTTTTTAGACACACTGCTATTATTCTGAACTAACTGTATGTAGTTTATAACTATGCAATTTAGATAGGTTAGAACCAAGTATGAACCAAATGTTTGCAACAAACGGTGATGCAAAGCAGGAAATGGTATTACTGAGCAAGTACAATATGCAATAGGCAGCCTTCCTGTGGTGACAGATGGATGCGCTCATTCAACAAATTATTATTTTGTTCATACAATCAAAGATTTTGAGTAAGAATGCTGTCTCATGCAACAGTTAATCAAACTGTCTTCCAATAGTGCCGAACTCTTTGCAGTAACCTTACTGTAGCTGCTTGCCAGAAAGAGCTTTAGAAATGTCGGTCATGAATGCACAAAGACAACAAAGGAGAGGCATGGTCCTGAATGTGAACCTGCTCCAGGTGAATTGCCGTCAGTCCTCTGCTCTTGTCCGCCCATAACTGCCGAGATGAGGCCAGCCAAGCTCGGGCTTCACGGGCACCTTTCCCAGGTGAACCTTTTAGTATCCCCTCTGCGCTGACTCTTTGCCCCGCCCACTCTATCCAGCCCACACAGGTAGTCGGGCAACAGGTGGGTGGTGAAGTGGTATAGGTACATGCTGTGCCCCCCTCCAGCCCACTGAACCAGGGAGTCATCATTTAGAAAGTGAGAGAGAATTTATGTGCTGACAGTGCTTGACATGTTTCACAGGTGCTCTCTGCAAAGTGCTGTTTCAAACCTGCTTGAAAAAAAACAAATTCATGTGATTTGCTTATTCTATATGTCCATCAAAATTACTTAGAATCTTTTTTATTTAATAAAACGCATTACTGGTAAGAAAAAGAGAGAATTGAATTGAGATTGAATATTACATAAAATACTTTATTTAGCAAACATATTTCTTCAAATTAATGTAAAACAGGAACAGAAAAGACTGTTTCTGGAATGAGTGAGCATTTTAATCTTACTTGCCTGGTCATGGTGAGTGGCTCAATGGGTAGAGCCTTTCTGCCATTGTTCATAAGATTGTGAGGATAAACCCCAGCCATGACAGAATAGTCACATGTATGTGGGCCTTTGAGAAATGCCTTTAACCCTCAGCTCCCAGGGCGCTGTGTGGTGGCTGACTTTGTGCTGTAACACCCTCCTTATCCAAGCTTTCTTTCATCTTTATGTTACAGTTTACCTGTACTTGTGCAAATGGTAAAGGATCATTATTTAGCATTTTAGTCTCATTTACATAAAATATGTCTCATAATAGCAAAGCGATTAATTATTTTCATTAGGGCTGGGAAATTTATCATGTTAACCTGTTGCATTAATTTTACTGCCCATCCATTCATTTTCAGAACCTGCTTATCCTGTTCAGGGTTACTGGGGGGTCTGGAGCCTGTCCTGGAGGCTCTAGGTGCAAGGCTGGGAACAACCTAGAATGGATTAACCTAGAAGCAAACTCCATAGACATGGAACCCTAGTGGAGACTCAAACCCACCTCCCAGAGGTGTGAGGTTGTCAGACCCCTTTTATAGCTATTTGCTATAAAATACTTACATGGTTGGGAATAAATAGTGTGTTTATCTGCCTGTTCACTGCCTTTGTGTTATTTGTACATGTGGTATACAGAATTAATCACCAATCACCATTAATCACTAAGAAAAATAATAAACATCCCTATTTATAATACAATCCCTCTCTTTTCTTATTGCCACCTGTTCGAGCCTTCTTCAAACCATTGAAATATGGCTTGTACAAAAAGTAGTATTTTTGTTGGAAATGAATAATTTGTACATCAGAAGCAACCATTAAACAAATATAAAACTATGGGTCATTCTCACAAACTTCAGATTTTTGTTAAAAAAGAGCAAATATATTAGGCATGTTAAAATTATGTCATATGTGCTCCTATCTGTTTTTTTTTTATCTTATTCCCCAAATAGGTAGTCAAAAATCAGTAACACATAAATTACTTTTAAATCTCTTCAATTTCTATGATAAGGTGTATATTTTTGCTCAATTTGTTGTCAGTTTTGTAATGTTTACTATTGACTTGGATTTGATGAAATACTTTTGTTTATTAAAGAAAAAATAAAACTAACTCTGATTGATTAAAATTGACAGTTTGCTCAATGAAGCAGAAATGTAATTTGAGTCTGCCTTCAAACTACGAATTATAGAAAATTAATTTGGTAGTGGGATTCGTAACAATGCCCCATGTACTCCCCTTTGTGGTAATTCTACATAAATGTGGGTATGAGGTGTGATCAATCGTGATTTATCACAGAAAACTGCGATTAATTCATTTTTGGCACAGCAGGAACATACAGAGTAACTCAGCATGTGTGGTCACTTGTTTAGGGACATACCTCTGTTAGCCTGGAGCCCGATCCTCCAGCACTGACAGGTATAAACAGCCCTTGTGTTTTGCATATGCTGAGTTTACACCTATCTATATAGGGTCCTCGCCCACAAAGTGTGGTCCCTGTTGACATTTAGAGCTTGATACTGTTTGATTTTTTCATCAAGATTCTTGCCTGAAGAGGTTGCCTGTTGTCTGGTTAGCTGTCCATTATTTATGGCTGAGCGGGTAGGTGTCTACATACGTGTCCAGCTACCTATGTGTGTTTTTCGTTCTCTCTATGAGTAGCAGTGTTTTTTTGTAGACTTTCAGCAGAGGTTTAAGAGGACTATTTAGAGCAGTGTGTGTGTGGGGGGGGCTTGTTTAGAAAGGGAGGCACTTTGGTACATGGCCTGGTGATAAACATACCTCACCTACTGGTCTTCAGATCAGGAGAAGGACAATTTGTGAGGCCTTGAATGGAAGAAGGCAGTTAAAACCAACCTCATTCCAACCAAAGTGAAAGTATTGAAGAACACATCCGGCACCATAAACCCACACGGTAGCCGAGACTTACGACTTTCCCCGTCCTCAGGAGTGTGCCGATGGCATGAAGAGGCGTTGTAATGAAGTAAGAGAACCACAGCGGTTTATATCTGTGTTCTGAATTCTCAGCTCCCAACAACATGGTACAGGATCATTTGTGATAAATCACAGTGCTCTGGCATTTCAGCAGTTGGAGTGTTATGTAAAATATATAGTATAAATAAGGTGTTATGGATTTTATATTTTTCATATAATTCTTTTCATTACTGCTTAGGCAATGACAGAATAAAAAGCTTTGAAAGTGTAATTTTACACATTTTACCCATTGCAATTATATCAGGAATATTGAAAAAATATATACATGCTGGACTGGAGGCCTGTCCATTGTAGGACACACACATGCACAATTATGCATACACAACTTATGGAAACTCCGCAAGACACAGGGAGAACATGAAACTCCACACACACAGAGTGGAGATGGGATATGCATTGAACCCCCATGTCTCCTTCATTTGTAAATGTCATTTGTAATATTCCCTGTAACCCTGACCAGCATAAGCCGTTGAACAAGTTGCAAAACTGACAAACAATACAAAGCATTACTAAACACTAACCATACAAAGGAGAATATAACATTCACACAGCAACAAAAAGATGGTATGTAGAGTATGAGAACATTAATCTTGACAACGCGGAAATCTCCGATTTACATAAACAGAAAAAGCTGGAATCCATATTTCTAGCTAATTTATAACATAAGGCATGTGAGACTGTTTCACACCAGGTGCACCTCAAAATGTGACCAGGCACGACTAACCTAAAGGTGTCTCTGATCCAAAGGTGGTGTCCCGATCTGAGAAGCCTTGATTTCTTAGTGATTTGGTTGGGTTTATTGTATTACCAGGATCAGAACCCCAGGGACCTACTAGGCAGCTGTCAGCATTTCATAAAGATTGTTTTCGGAAGCATCTAAACAAACCTCACAATTCCACATAGTTTGTTTATGGGAGAAACTTGACTTGCCTACCTTCTGTTAGCATCAGAGCAGACATGGGGGGGCACTGGGGGCGATTCATGGATAGTATCCCCAAAAACCCAAAACCACTGTTCTCATCTATCCTTATTTGCAGTAGAGAGTCAGGAAGTCAACACAGATGCCACTCATCATTTTCCATCCGACCCTCCCTTTGTTTCCCCACCTATGGCTTCTGTCAGGGCACTTTTATCAGTGCTGGCTAAGATTCACACCCCCCCCCCCTTTTAGCCAGACTTTCTCATTCAGCACTTCTCTCTTTATCTCCCCTCTCATCTTGTGCATCATCCCAGCCCTGCTCCAGACCAGGGCCCTCTGCGTATCCCTCAGGGCTGACAGAGCAGTCACCTGTCCTTGCTGCTGGAGTCTGTGTTTCATGTCAGCTCCCCTTCTCCCCTGGATACACTTTCAAAATTTGATCTGTCATACAGTCTTAAGAATCCTCATATATGTGTATATGTAAGGAAATTCCCCCTGGGATCAATGAAGTATATGTTATCCTGATTGCATATTCTATTTCCACAGCTTGTGAGATTAATATGTAGGGTTCTATCTGTTTCTTCAGTTTTTGTGGCAGGAGATGTCTCCTCATTTCTGCCCTTCTGCACCCCCCATCCTCAGGCAGACCTGCCTTCCTGCTCTTAGTTGCTCCACACTCCAGTCTGGCATCTGTTCAGGGCGACAGGTGATCCCCAGGCAGGTGGCGTGACCCGCCGCCTGCTGGTTTGCCCATGTGAGCTGGAGCAGCTGTCATGCACCTCCATTTATGTTATGCCAATGCGTTGCTACCCATGGTGCCAACAGCATTCCCTCTCTTCGCTTCCCAGCGATGGTGGGCACTGGAAAGCCCGCGTTCCTGTCAGTAACTAGCTGCTTCCACGTGCCCGATCTTCTCAGATGGGTGCCAGCCATCATGTGGCATGGCATGCGACCAGCATTTAACTAGCAACATCTCTAATTTGACCTCTTTATTTACCCTGGAAGTTATATTTTTGTTACACACACATTCATACATACAAATATTTAGCATTTATTGAAGTGGCTTGCTCTGTGAGTTCTTGGTTAATATTTTGGGTGAGGTAGTCATAAAAAAAGAAATAATAATCCAGTTTATTTTAATTTTGGCATTAAAATGTGCTGTTTGGAGAAAAACACGGTTATCTTAAGTTATTAATAACTATAAGAAGTATAAGAAGAAAGCAGGTCTGGAAAAGTGGTGGGTGGCAGGACCTGCTGGAGCCGGGAGGCGGGGCCGGCCATCACCGCTCTTGTTTGCAGTCGTCCTTGACAGCGCCGCTGACTCCGGAGCACCTGTGTTTGCTCACCGGCTTTCCTCAATCTGCCCAAGAGAAAACGACGTGTCATGTGATGGCCAGATAGCCTTGGCACCCAGCGAACACAAAGGGCCCCGGCTCCTAAAGTTAATCATTAATGGCCGCCTTTCCTTTGCCACCACTCACTGACGCTGCCTGGCATTTGGTCGTCTCGTGTTTGTGGTCGGGATCGACGCAGTGGTTGCAGCCAGGTACTTGCAAATTAAGATGGTGCTCTAAGCTGGTGTCTTACTGCTTACATTTCTATTCATTCCACTAACATGACAGTCTGCTTTCTACACCTTGCAATGATATGCGTGTAATGGATAGGAGCCAATGGTCCACAGAGTTATTTTTTTTATATATATTTCTCTCTAATACATAGAAAGAGCACTGACTCCTGTAAGTGCAGAGCTGAGACTCAGGGAATCAGACCTGACCTACGGAGCTGAGCTAGCTGGCTTTAATGATGTTCGGACATAGGCTCTGGAGGCTCGTGCCAAGTCATACAAGATTCAAGATTCTTCTATTTGCCTTTTGTACAACAGCACACAGGAATTCTTATTCATATCATCCAGTCAGTAACATATTGCACCCAACAGTATACTGCTGTGAAACAGATGGAAACCCAAGTTAATGCTGTAGGAACAGTACCAGGATCCTGATATTTGATTTGTACTGTACCCCTTCTTAGCCGTGCACCTCTCATGTGGTTTTGAGGTCTTTCCCACTACCTGGGTTAACTTGAGGAGCCCTTGCTCTCTACCATGGCAATGTGAAGGAGAGCGCGACCCTCATCTCTATCTTTGTCTTGGGGTCAAGCTGAACAGGAGCTTTCAGAATGGCCACATTCTAAGTTTGTGTATTGGGATAGGTGTTGTGGGATTCCTCAAACTTCCATCTGCTTATCCTGTATCAGCAGGGATGTCTAGGTCTCCCTCTGTCAAAAAGAAGGGTACATGTGGCAAGAAGGTATTTGTGATTCCAGAAGCCGGACTCAAAAACACAAAAGGGATCATCTGGGACAGTGGAGGGTCGGTTGGCTGTTAGCAAGGTGCTTTTGAGAGGGCATATCTGACACTGGCTGAAAGTCATTGATTATAAATAAAAAAAAAAAAGACATTTGACCAAAAATTAGAAGCAGAACTGTGATAAGGCCAAGACAGCCACATAGAGATATGGCACAACCATGATAGGCTGCAAGCCACAATTTTCACAATTTCTACGATCCACCTAGCGATAAGACTTCTTACTAAACCTCACACTCCAATACCTGAATACCTGAAACATGCATTTTTTGTAGTCGAACTTGAAGAGGTCCTGTGACTTTTATCAAATGGGAGGTACTGATGCTGCCATGGCAACTATAATGTTATGTGAATATAACTATTCACAGGTCAGCTTATCCTTACCTGGGTGAAAGAAAGTAAAGAGGAGGAGCTCAGTCAGGCAGGGTGGTGAAATTTTCCATTTTATTTCACATAAATGAGCCTTAAGAAGGGAAAACCCTCTTTAAAAGGTCGGTCATATGCCAAATTACAGTACAGTAGCCATACTCACCACATACAAAAGATTTAGAACATACATGATGCAATTCCGATAATATTGCAACCCCTTTATGATACTGCAGTTTTTACAAGAGCACAATTTATGTAATTCTGCAACAAAGGGCTCAATCAAGTGTTCAAGTGTCGCGCAAATGTACGCAAACACAGTTAAGTATTCCAGTGGAGGGTGACACTCCAGTTAAAAAGAGCCATAAATTCAGGACCAGAACAACAATCTGTCTGACAGCCTAAATCAAGTTAAGAGCACGGTTAACAAAAGAAAACAAAAAAGAACAGCTGACTTCATAGTTTAAACAAAGTTCCTGTTTTACATGAACAGGTAGGAGACTGATGGCCTGGTAAACACTGTCCACATTCCAGATTGGGCATACTGGATGGCCACAGTTTGTGGCCATTCGTGGCTATCTTCACCTTGTCTCAGTACATGTCCTCCAATGGAGCTTTTAGAGTGATGCAAGGGATAGAGCAGGACCACTGTCTACCTCCCATCTCCAGCAGAGCCCCAGAGACCCTTCCCCTAAATAGTGTTCAAACCAGAGTGAAGGTGCCGTAAGAACATTTCATCCACTTCAACTGCATCATGCCTTCAATCATTCATCCGTTTCCAGCATCCAGACTTGTTAGAATCTTATATACCTGTATCATGTCCTTATTCTCCTTTGGTCGAGGCTGAACAGATTCAACTAAGTCGATGCTGGCTATCCCTCAGAATGTTATCCGATTCCAGGTAATCTACCATAATCGTTTGGATCATAGCTTCCATTATTTTCAGTTATACAAGCTAAACTAATTAGTCTATACAGTAAAACCTCGGATTGCGAGTATAATTCCTTCTGGAAATGTGCTCGTAATCCAAAGCAGTCGGATATCAAAGCAAATTTTCCCATTAGAAATAATGGAAACTCAGATGATTCGTTCCACACCCCAAAATTATTCATTAAAAAATTTTTTAATACAAAATATAAAGTAAAAATACATAAAACAAATTAACCTGCACTTTACCTTTGAAAAGAATCATGGATGGTGTGAGGGAGAGGAGAAGAGGAGGGTTATTTTGTAGGACGACGTTCACTATAACTAACAGAATCACTGCTATCTGTTGAATCTTTTTGTTTTTGTGCGACTAACAAGGAACCTATGCAATGACAGCAGCTTTTGCCTCCTTTTCGATTTTGTGGAAATGTGGACATTGCATTGTCAAACAGATTCATCGCTCGCACTGCTACACCCTTTATTTATACACACACACACACACACACATATATTAGTCATAGACGATGCTCAATTAATAATAAAGTATTTGTATCCATTATGGTGAATACCCATGTAAAACAATCATTAAACTCATTAACTGTAACACCTTTACTACCATGCAGAATAGTGAATTCCACTTTTAGAGCTCTTTTAGAGCTAAAACACAGGAAGAAACTTCATGTCATCCAATGCAATCTTCCTTTCAACATTCTTCTTAGCAAATCTAACAACCTGTAAACATATATACTCCTGCTTTATTCCGACTAGTTATTGTCCATTTGTGGAATAGAGCCCTTTTCCTCCTGACTTTATTCTTAATTTCACTAAAAAACCACCTAGGTTGCAGTCTCCACGATTTAGTAAACCTCAAATTTAACCATGTAATGTCACTACTGTCAAGTGGTTCTAAAACCTCAACATTTCCAATCCTATCTTGGTTATTAGAGAAAACAAGATTGAGAATGGCTTCTACCCTGGTAGGGGTTTTAAATTTGGTAAAAAAGCAATCCTGTACCAATTAGTGGAATTTCAAGTTCATTTACAGTAGAGCCAGAGACTATGTCCCACTGTATCCCAGGTAAATTAAAATCTCCTTTAAACTACCACACAATTTTTATTACTCATAATCCTGATATCGACGTATAACATTCTGCTTTCCTCTACATTAAGTGCTTTATAACAAACACCAACAATTAGGCCGTGTGTTTTTAGCATCTAGTTTTACCCATATAGCTTCTGTATTTTTATTATTATCAGTGAGTTCCCTTGCCTGCAAGTTCTGTTTTACATATATGTATACTGCAACCCCACCTCCCTTCTTGCCTCTCTGGTCCCAACAGAACAACGTGTAACCATCCATATTATATTCTTCTCCATCATTGTCATTTAACCACATTTCTGTTATTCCTATAATAGTAAGAGTCTGATAAAATAAACCTCTATAAATCCATACCTTTGCCTACGTTGCTGCTGCTAACATGCACCATGACCACTGGATCCACCCCAGCTGGGGCCATGATCCGGAAGGTGTTCTACCTCGGCACCAGGCAGGCAAGACACCGTACAGGACCCTCTATCACGGGTGTACACATAACTGTCTACACCTCTAATAATTGAATCCCCTACTATCACAGCCTCTCTCTTCCTCGGGGGAGGTGACTCCTCGGTGCCCAAGGGTACACCTGTCTCCACAGTGTCTTCCGGCTCTAAAGATGGACGTACCTGAAAACGGTCTATGCCGTTTCTTACGCCTCTGACCTACGGTCATCCAGCTCTCTCGACCACTCTGTTCTTCATTCTCCACCCTGCCCGCCGAGTACAATAAAATAACATGCTAACTGACGTTAAAACGGAACTTTTTAATTATCCGATTGGGTCAGAGAGATAAAAACGTTTAAAATTAAAATTTTTAAATAACCAAATTAATTATTACTTACCAGAGAATAACTTCCTACGAAGCGAAGTTGCTTTTGGGAGCGGGAAAAAAGTGGAAAACGTCCTCCCGGCTCGAACTGGCGACCGAGCAAAGCTCTGGAGCAACTGTCTTTAACGGTACTAGTTAACCTTACCGGTGTTAGATAATATTGCCCAGGGGTTGTTTGTCGCGAAGTTACAAGGATAGAAAACGCCGTTCACGCGACACCCGCAGCTGCTACTCATTGTCGGGAACACTCGCGCTGTTTATTAACAAGGACATATAAGCGCATATGCAGACCAAAATAAAACAGAAAAAACAGCTACCCACGTAAACTGTACTAGCACAAATATACTCCCAAACAATCCCAAGCAACCGCTGCAACACGCACACAACACAAGTGCACGTGTACAACACTCTCTCTGAGTGCAGCAATCCCAGCAGCCTCTGCCTCAGCGGCAAATCATTCGACAGGCGTGCCGAATACTGAAAACTGTGGGTAAATCATTATTCTGTAAAATCTAATTATTGTAATTAATATTATCATAGCATATAATAAGTTGATTTGTGTTTTCTATGTTTTATGCTTGTGATTTATTTATGTGATACCCAGTTAAAATGTCTAAAACAAAAGCATCTCTTTCAAACAGCCAACAGTCGATAAATACTTTTCTATATTTTTGTCACGCACTCGCTGTTTGATTTGTTTAGTACTGCAAAGTCCCCTGCGTGAGTATATGTTGATCTATTCGAATCTCATGGCTTGTGCCGTACTCGATCTTGATGCTTCCGTGATGGAAAAACACTCCAAAGCCAGCTTCACCTTATCAGCTTTTTAAAAGGCTCTGTATTACAATGTTTCAGGTACTCCATCAATCAGTCTATTACTGAATGCAGCATTTCAGGTGCTGCAGTTCATGAATCATTCCTCCTTTATCCGACTTTATCCGAAGTACATTCTGGAACACACCTGTGAACCTTCTGTTCCTGCATAACAGTGATTTTTTTAGCGAAGAATATTCACATGACATCAATGAAAGCTTAGCGTGCCAAACTATCAGCCTTTATCTGATGAACACTCTTCTGAATACTGAAAATAAATTCATCTAAATGCTCAACAGATGATTTTCTGTAAGGGGTTTTATGGATGTACATATTACATTTTTTTAATTATTCAAAAGAAGTATGCATGAAGTAGATTACATTTTCATATTATTGTACTTATTTTCATTGGGGGAGATTGGTGTGGCTAAGTCTGGAGAATTAAGACCTTATTACTCACAAAATATTCTAGTAAACAGTCTTCAGGTTAAAAACCTTATGTCACTCTTATGGGAACTACTGTTTTTATATATATTGAGAAAATCCTATGTTGCTAAAAGATCTAAACAATGGTGAAAGAAGCAGCTGAAAGGTTTTTTAAAAAAACGTGTTGCACCAAAAGAGGTAGGAGTTGTCTTGAACAACTTCCAATATGGAGTTGTCACAACAAATGATCTTTTATATACATATATATGTTTATTTAACAGACACTTTCATAAGAAGTGATATACAAATGAGGATCAGAGCGCAGGGTCAGCCAGTGTCCCTGGAGCTATTGGGGTTAAGGGCCCAACTCTGATATGATTGCTCCACCATCCGTGGGATTTAAACCCATGACCTTCCAAACAAGGGCACAGATCCCTAGCTGAGTCCCACCCTACCCTTTTCAGTACTTTCTTATATCTTGAGCAGAAACATAACGGCTGGCCATATTGCTATAGAATCATTGAATGCAGACTTAGGAATATATAAAATAAAACTTTAACAGGCATATATGTTATGCTCTAACAAAGCCAGACCATCAACTTCTGTTGTGTAATTGTCATGGGGGGCGCAGATTGGAAACCAGCTCATGACAATGTTTGGTATTAACGTTTTTCTGTTTGGGCCCTGATAAGGTGCTGAGCTGTTCTTCCATTTAGGCATTCAGCAGTCTTTTGTGTCTCAGACACCTCATAGACACCTCCGCATCTCCTCTGCTGAGAGACCTCACAGGCCAGAGACACGTCCGTGTCTGCCCATGTTAATCTCAGGCAGATTGCTCTCTCTGCAGATCTGACTGCACATTTCAGATGTGCTGGTGCCATTCTAAAGTTGAAATGCACTAACTAACTGACTGACTATCTAATGAAATAACTACTAAAATCAGAATCATTTATTTGTTGCCAAGTACATTTACAAGCAGGGAAATTACTCACTCATGCAGAACAATCAGCATAATAAAATTGTGTACGTAAATACAATAACATTCTGTGCTTAGTGCAAATAATGTGCTTAATACTGCCTAGTGCATAGTGTAATATAGCAGTTGGTGAGTTAGGTAGGCTGGGCTGACCAGCTAACTGACGACTTGAGAGTATGCTGGTTTATTATCATACCTTTACCTCTTCATTTATTTATTGAACTTATTATTAGGATGGTAAATTATCAAAATGTATCACACCAAGCTGAAAAGGGACCTGAATCAGATATGGCATTCCAGAACCACCCACACACCCCCACTCACCGCTCCCTCACAGGTGGAGCAGAGTGCAGTGGTGGGAGAATGCTGCAGATCTCACCTGTAGCACACAGAAAGCACAGGTTACAACAACTATTTGTCTTTTGTCTCTGAAGACGTTTGACATGGTGATTTCAGGATAGCATCCAATTAGCTGCAGAGTTATTGCCTTTCAGTCTGAGGTCCTGACCACCCAGGGGCAGGATTTCTGTGTGTGTGTGTGTGTGTGTGTGTCTGGGTCTGGGTTGGCAGTGTTAGCAGGTACCTAGTGAATGAACATGGATTTCTGTCCATCAGTATCTTGATGTCTGTCTGGCTGTGTGCCTAACCCTTTGTGTTGTGTGTGTGCCACTTGCCAGTGCAGTGTAGAAATTGTCATCGTAAGTCAGGAAACCGGTGAGTCACACCCTAAGTGATTCACTCACACAAGGCTTAAGACAACCAAAAATACCACAGATGTTTTTTTTCTCCTCTTTGTTTTATGAAGCTATTGAAAGGAATTCTTCCGACAATGGTTTTGCAGCTTTGAGAACTTCCAAAAGTTTGTTTATTTAAAAATTGCCAATTAATTAAGCCATTGTTGATTTTATGAAGTACTCATTCTCCTTCAAGTGGGACAAATCCCACTGACATTTCATGTGCAAATGCTGGCCTGATTTTTAAATGAGTGAAATCTCTTATCCCCACTGAGAGCATGATTGGAAGGCTGATGTATCCTGGACTGACCAGCATATGAAAACATGAGTGAATCAGCATACAGTGTCATATGCAATGAGAATTAAATATGATGGACAGCTGTGGCCCTTATCTAGCTGAAAGAGAGGTTCCCTTCGTACCCAGGGGTGGAGGAGGGGCCCTGGCTGCATGCATGGGAAAGCCATGGACCAGCCATTGTGTCCACCCTTCTGCTAAGCAAATAGCTCAGGCTGCTCACTGCCCATCTCCCATTCTCCCCGAGCCGCATTGTCTGTGTCCCTGCATTTCATTCTGTCAGGAGGATGGCCGGTGAGCAAACAGGGCAGTCCACCATCTCACCCTGTTCCCAGGAGAACCCGTAACCCCCCCCCCCCCCCAAAGCCGTCAAAGGGCCTGCAAGTCTGTGTCGGGACACTGAATACATTTCTTTTAGCGTTGGGGGGGGGGGGGGGTTTACCTTTGTTACCAAATATTCAGTAAAACATGTCCTAGCAGTCCCAGTGATTTTTTCCCCTCCTCTCCTTTGCAATTTGCTATTGGTTACATATTTGAGAACTCTCTGCTTTATAGACAAGTTCTCCTTGCACCTAGATAATGCCACACACTGGACAGTCAGAACCAAGTTGTTGTCAGCGTTGACTGGCACAGATCAGAGGGGTGTTTTTGTTTACATTGGTGGCCAAGAGAAACTGTGGACTGTCAAGGTACATATTACAGACACACAAAGAAAAAAATCCTTTAACTTAAAACAAGCAAACATACCATTGCATTGCTAACAAGACCTAAAGAAAATTTTTAACTGGACTTCAAGGCTAGATGTGCTGGTTTCATACCATGTCTTGAGCAGAGCTTGGCAAATTCACATTGCAGCTGCTGTTCTTAAAAACAATAGATGTTTGTTTGTATATTTTGTTTTCATTGTTGATTTTTCAAGCATTGAAGCCAGACTGGTTTTGCAGCCATTTGATACATCACTGAGTTGGGGTAGTTCAAAAAGCTGGTCAATGCACTCAAATTACTGTCCCGTAAACTTGTCTACTTAAAAAAATAATTGATAGATTGTACTGAATGGTTTACGAGTTATACATATCATGGCATATCCTCAAAAGTCAACAGGTGACTTGTAAGCTAAGCTCGAGTGTCGTGGGTCTCTACGGTTCTTCCATAAAGAAGGAAAATTGCTAAGGGTATTCATCCATCTGAATAACTGTCAAATAAAAATAAAGACATTTGTAAAAGTGGTAACCAAGACATAATAGGGCACACAGCTGAATATTAACTTGTTTGCTTTCCAGCTGAACTGTATTAGTCCTTTCAAGCAACAGCTAATGAGTAACTGATGACCGGGGGGGGG
>JAODKF010000056.1:565174-580717 GCA_026779585.1 Mormyrus proboscirostris | reverse complement strand
ACTGATGACAGCCCCCCCCCCCCCCCCCCAACCCGTCCTGTGACCTCTCATATCATGTCTGCCTTTCTACGAAACGGGTCACCACGCAGCTCCAAGGGACTCATTGGTATTTTGTGGCATGATGCAGATGCGGGGTTACTCAGACAGCCAGGGCCTTGCTTAGATATTCCAGAAGCCACGTGAGTTGTTTTCCCATAAAACAAACACATGGCCACTTCATTATGTTTTTTTCTCAGAAAATAGGAGCTGTAGAATGTTAGTTTCCCCATTCTTCTGTTTATAGAAAGATTACAGCATTGATACCTTTAACACAGGTCCCACAACAAACAGGTATATAAGTTGATTGAAATGCCCAGCCTCTTCTGCTATGACTATGACCTTTATTCTCCACTGCTGGCATGGCAATGGCATAATAGCCGAAAGAAAAGTTATGTTGCTGTGTAAATATATGAGAATGTTGAATGTGCTTCAGTATTGACTACTAAGGACTATTCTGGGGTGCTTTTTTTGGGAAAATATATTAAACATACTGTATATGTAAATGATCCTGCAGCATCAACTCTTATCAACCTCATGAACCAAAGTTTTGATATACCGTGACTTTGGTACAGGCATGTGCATTCCAGGGCCTTCAAAAAGAGGGAAACGCGTCCATCCTAATATAGGTAGACCCCCCCCTCCCTTCCTTCCCATTTAATAAATGAAATACATAATCAACAATAAGCGTTCCTTATCTTTCATTATGGATCCCCGCATTACTGAGGACAAAACCTAAGAAAGATTGTAGCCATGTATCACACAAAATAATGTTATCATATGGATCAGCTATTTTTTTTAGTTAAGTGATGTTTGGTTATGAAACTGTACCCTTAATAATGTTAGTCTTATTTTAAATGAGCAGTATGAGCCGACAACAGTGATAAAAGACAGCTAAGAGAGACTCAGACTAACCTTACGAAAGAATATCTTATGGAAGATATACTGAACTAAGAATGTTTTGGGAAACACATTGGAGTGTTAAGAAGGTTTTAGGAAACCTGCCCCAGGTTTCTACTGTCTACTATAGGGAGTCTCTAGGTTGCCTTATGTGAGAGACTTTTTCTCCATTATTTTTTCAGCAGCATTTCAGCATATCATCATAATTTAAATGATATGAATCAATATTTGTTGATGAAACTGTATCATGGTCTTAACAATTGGTATATCGATTATAGTCGATAAATTGTTATACCCCTGCATATAAAGCATGTTACACCCATGCATGTATGAAGTATTATCACATACAGAGATGACAAAAGTATTAAACTCCAAAATGTACAACAGAAGAAAAAAGGATGAAATATATCTACTCATATTTTTATTCATATGTGATATGATAGAAGTACTGTATTCACCTGCTCCGTTAGTGGACTGAAGAAGAAGAAGGAGTGCCACTTACAATCCTAATGGTATAATTGTCTTCGCCTATACTGTCTTTATCTTCATAAGACACCCTGACACATACAAGTCTCAGTACCTCTGGAGTAATTAGGTTTAAGGGTCTTCAAGGGCCCAGCAGTGACAACAATCTACTAACCTTCCAGTCATGGGAACAGAGTCTTAATCTTCTGAGCCACACATCATCCCATTAATACCTATTATACATATAAGCACCCTTCTTCTGTGAAGTTTCTATTCTGGGACACACCACTGTAAACTAAGGCAATCACAACTGCATTCAGCAAACATACTCCATGAAACAGCAAAAATGGTGGGTGAGGTAATGCTAGAGATGGATTCAAAATGACATGCCAGTCATTGCAAGGCCTAGTATATGGGTTTCAGGGGAGCCATTTGCAGGGGAGGAACTGCCCCTGTCATCCCACACTATCTGCTGAACCGTGCCAGGCACACCTCCTGCTTTAGAAAGCAGTTAAGCATATTGGTACCCTAATTCAGAAACGTCACTGTGTTGGATTTGGGATTCTCTGGATTAATGAATGGATTCTTGATTTATTCATACTTGGGAAATTTGAGGTAATTCCATGGGGAAGGATGGAGGAACTACACACACACGCATTACAGTGAACCCTGTGACTTTTTTTATGAAAGTAAAAATGCAATTATGGAAAGTTGTGGGTCAACTGGCCTCTCACGTAGGGGATGTTTGATTCAACCTACTGATTTTTTTTAACATGCCACTCAATCTGAAGGGTGCTGTTCTGGTTACAAAGCTCAGACAAAGCACTCAGTTTATAATAGATTATATATTATTGATATAGTTCATCAATATTCACTTACACTCAATATTTGTAACTGAATACTGAGAGAAGTGAACGACTTGTGATGATCCTGAACAGGAAACCCAAACCTATATTTAATAAAAGTTTAAAAGGACTATTGTACTGAGCATCAAACCATACAGTAAATTGTAGTTTATATTCTTAGTTGCACTCAGAAGAAAAGGCAAGGCATACTTCCATTGTGTACGTTTTAAAATGAAGATTGATTCATGTAATTCGACAATCATACCTAACTTACAGAAGGATAATACGCATGCACCTTGATCTGTATACTACAGTGGGGTAGTTCTGTTACTTCAGGGTCCAGCTTCATATCCTTAAGCACATTTTAAAATTTCCTACACTCCTCTACAAATCTGTTCATAGAATTAGTGTGTAGAACTAGCAGCTTGGTGGGTGTTTAATATGGTCTATAGTTTCTCAGTATTACGAAATATCTTTTGACAGCTACCATTACTCCTGATATTCCTCCTATATGATATATAAATAAAGAAGACAATATGTCTAGGTGCCTAGCAACAGAAAACATGTGACGTAATTCCCTTGCTGTGACTGACTGTTTGTGGATAATTCATCATGTGTGAAAGCACAAGGGAAAGGCAGGTTGGTATTGGGTGCTGACGTGATGCACAGAAGGCAGGCCTCTTGCTGTGATCGACAGGCACCATTCACACCTGGCAATGACGGGAGTCTGTCTTGTAAACAGTGAACTAGAATTTCACATTATACTGAGAGGTTGGGCCTCTCAAGGCCACCCACAACTTGCCTACAGCTTGCCCTTGTTACAGGTGACCTTTCAACTGTATTTTTTGGACAAAATAAAAAACCCTTTCAGTTAGATATTGTGTGCAGGTAAATTATTGCATTATTCATTCTTATAAGTGTAATGTAATAAATATTGTCTGATGACTCTTTACTGGGATAAGCACTAATAGCACTAATTATAATGTAATATTAGGTAAAAATGTAATATTTTAACATCAAATGGCCAGTAAATATCAAGAATCACACTTAGTTATACATTTTTTGATGGTATGATCTTAGTTATCTGTGATTTCTTCATTTATTTATTGAAATTCTTATGTTCTTTTAGGTCTAAGTCAGATATAAAACTAAAATGTATATGATGATGAGGACAAAAACATTTCCACAAGTGACATGATTTTCAGTCCCAGGGGTTTTATGACAGGTTAAATCTCTAAATAAAACTTTAACATCTACACAATATAATGCATGAACAAGCTCCAGAAATGAGTGTCTAGTTTTTGTCTTCTTCCTATCTTTGTGTGATTCCATTACTTTAATGATACAGGTTCACTAGCTGCATTGACAAATTCCAATATGATGTTGCCTTTATTTTTAGCAACTTTTCAAAATACAAGAAACTTCTGAGTGCCCGTGAAGCTGAGCTCAAGAGACAACATGTCAAGAAACTTATGAAACTGTCAGCGTTCTCCTGGTCGGCTTAAAATAACTCTATGTCCGTTGACACTCTCTCTTAAATCCCTTGTTCGGCTTCCAGAAACTCCCACGCCAAACAAGATTTTACATGTGTGTGTATGCAGAATACTTGTGATTTTATCTTTCACTTTTATTCCTAGGTGCACAATCATTTTTTTCCTAGTATATATTCCATCTTGACTGGTGTGGTACTTATTGCTAAAATGTCATGACAGCAGTAAGATCACTGAGCAAATCAGGCTGTATATGACAGTTCCAGATATGTACATACTGTGAATTATTTATATTATTATTGCCACATCAAACTCACCCAAGACAGTAGATCAGACCGACTCAGACATACCCTCAAAACAAATCACGGATGATTCCATTACATCTCCTAAGAAAATTCTTTAAAAATGAGGTTTCGATAGGACATTGTTAACCGTGACAGGAAATGAGTGTCACCTTATAAGAGTGGAGTCATTCAGTTAATAGTAAAATAATACTGTATTATGCAAGTGTGGTGCAAAAATCGATGGCCTGAATTTCAGCACACACACATTACAGTGAACCCTGTGACTGCATGGAAGTCCAATGTAAATTATACCCAGAAGAGGCTGATCACAGTCCAGTTTATCTAAGAGCATAGTCACAATATATTTTTTACCTATATAATATACCTGTATTTCCGTAGGGTGCGAATTAAGATGGGACACTGATCGTTATCACTTAGGACAAAATGTGTTTGCCATCTAATCAGATGTCAATCAATTTAACTTTCACAATTGTCCACTTTAAGGAGGTTGGAGTTTACATCTGTGAACCTGAATTATGTTTATTACTTATGGTTAAAGTTGGGGCTGGGTAGGGGTCAGGGATGTCATACGTGGGATTAGGGTTATGCCCATAGAAATGAGTCACCACATAGATATGAAAACAACTTGTGTGTGGGTATATGTCTGTGTGGGTTTGTGCACACACATGTACAGTACCACAGTTTATTTTCCACTGTAAATAAAACATTTTACATGTAATAAAAGATAAATCCCCTTAATGTAGTCTATTAAGTTAGTATTGGCCTAATTATAAGCAGCAGGTTATTTATTGTAGTTGTTCGATTTAGCCACTTTCAATATCCACTTGTTTAGATTTCTAAAAATAATTTGTCATAGTAATAAGTACACAATAAATCAATCGCAAATTTTATATTTATCGCGCAGTTTATCAATTAGATTTATTCTATTTAAATGACAGTGCAATATATAGCTTTCACTGTAGCTCATAGTGAAAGATCAGCAGTTATAGTTACCTTTAAAATTTACGTTGAAAGTTGTATGTAATCAAATTATGCGGATTCAATGCAAAATCATATCCTATAATTACATTATAAATAATTATCCATATTTGCGTCATGTTGTAATTATGACCATGTCCGGTATGCTGTGATACGTTTTGGGATGTTTGGTTAAGACAATAATATGTGTTTAATTTAAGTTTGTTAGAATATTCGTTTGTTGTCAGGTTCGTGTAAGAGATGCGCACAACAACTGATTTGTTTCACGTATGCTTATCAGGGCTATATTTTATGTTTCATACATGCATATACAAAGAATTTTTTTGAAAGCATTTTGTTTTTGGAAATTATTTACATGTATTACTTAAATAAATCAAGATGTTTATAGGTCTATAAATAGGCCTCACTGAAAAGTCTTAAGTATTTCTGGTACACACACACACAGGCACACATCAGTACTCGAAGTTGAATTTCTTAAAAGTCGAACCAACCATTTCGAAAAAAATGACCTAGAACTCGATCTGAATCTTAGAAGTCGAACCGTGAACGCCGATCTAAAATAACTTGTACGCGCGGGGAAATGAGTAACGCGGCACGTCTCTCAGCGGAAAAAAAGGGTAACGCTTCAGTCTCAGCCTCGCATTCGCTGTGATAGTATCATGCATGTTTACATTAGCTGAATACATATATTTAGACAGTAAAAATACATTTAGACAATGATAAACAGTAACAGTATTATTATACAATAAAATACATTTAAAAATATAGACATCGTATTTTAATATCATTAATAATAAACCATTAACACATTTAATTATAGTAACATTGTCGTACTGAGCGGGGACGGAACGGAGACAAAGGCACAGACTAAAGGGTATCAGGGAATACTGGGTTTAATTACAGGTAAGGCAGGCAAAATGCAGACGGACAATAAAATGACGAGACTAAGGAAACAAACTGAATCGTGGACTAAATACATAGGAGTAATGACAACAAGCAGAAACAGCTGATCACACTGGGATTCCACACGAGGTTAACGAGGGGGCGTGGCACACGGATGGAGCGGACGATCGGGGCAGGACACATTGGGTTTTTTTTTAACTTTACACATTGTTTGGATACATTTTTTACTTTACAAATTACAGTTTTGATAAATGTGATTAGATGTGTTTAGTACAGTATATGCTCTTCTTGTTTTATCCTGTTCATTTTGTGTCCTAAATGCTAAAAAAAACATATTCAGATGTAATTTTTTGGGGACGGGAACCAATGGTCTTCCATTATTTCTTAAGGGGAAAATTCGATCAGGATTCGAACCCGAGTTCTGAGCGAGCTCTGAGGTACCTGTGTGTGTATATATATATATATATATATATACACACACACACACGCACACATTTATATTTACATAGTCGCTTTTGGTAATCTGTTGGGGTATATGTATTTGCTAGGAGAGAGATGGTAAATCGGCTTACTGATCAAACCCTTGAAATAGGCAAAATAGAATTACTGCGTGGTAAGACTTGTATTCAGAGATCACCCAGGGAAATGTTCTACTTGGGTGTTCCTCACATTTCAAGTTAAACCAAAAAAAAAAAAAAAACAGTAATTAGCTATTTTCTTGGTTGTGTTTAGCTGTTTTCATGTATTTATCCGTGTAATTCAATGTTACTTCTGATATGAAATACATTGATAACATGATATTCCGTTACTAAATAAGATGATGGAATCTTTTTTTTTTTTCGTTTTTAAATATGCAAATAATCCGATTGGTAAGAAATGTAATTAAATCGGCTTACCAAAGTAAAAGGATAAACAAACCTCCCTCTGGATAAACGCTGATGTTGTTGCTATAACAACATCAAAAGGGTCAGCCTGTATAGCAATGATATATCGCAATAAGTGACACATGAACGGCTTTTTGTGTCCCTCTGTGGGTGGGAAACCCATGTAGCTGCCATCTAAACTTTATGTCCTTTTAAAATACATTCAGATATAGAGTTAAATTGCATAAGAAAAATCAAAAGTGACCAAAAATACAATTTTGTACAATTTTTAAGAATAAGAAGAGTAATGGAAAAACATTTAGTCCAAAAAATATGTCAATATTAGTTTTACATGGATAACGAAATAAGTATTTCATAATAAGTTATGATATTGTTAAAACCAGTTAATTGTATAAAATATTGTTTGTTATTAATTATGTTAGCAGTTATTTTCTACAGTTTCAATTGAGGTATAGAAACAATACATTTGCATATTTCAAATAAACAGAAAAATATCTATTTATTTCCTTATAGTATGTCACGTTTATTGTGATATCATGAAGGCAGCTTTGATCATAGATATGAGAAGGCCATTGCTATTTGATATTTGGTGGACCTGGCTGAGGTCACTCCTCTATCAAGGGATCTGAAATGAACTACGTGGGTTTACACTCATTTAATGAGCAATTGACAAAACTGGGGACTTGCATTAGTACTGAAATGGGACAGAATGAATAATTTAAAAACCATTATCCCTTCTGTTTGCCCAAGACCAATTCCATCTTCTTCTGGAAATAGAAAGCATCAAATGAAGAGGAGGTTATTGCCAAGATGGTGATGATGCTCAAGACGATAATGTTATTGTTATTATAACACATTTTTTATTTTTGTAATTCTGATACGAGTTTCCCGCATTTATTGCATTGTAGACTGCTTCTACAATGTCTGAAATGTTATATGAAAAGTTATGAAACGAAAGGTTTCCATATTAATATAGCACAGGAATCACAATATTTTATGATAAACTAGTAAATTGTCATAATTTTTATTGGTTCGTTCTGAGGCTGCTCGTGTGGAGGTAGGAAGGAACCACAGGTTCAGTTTAGAAATCGATTTGAGATGCTCCAACACTCACATGACATCGTATTTGTTACTATTACCCCAAATACAGCAGTGGTGTAGGGCTTTTGGTTATACGGCCGTTATAGACAAAACTGCGCCGTTTGTCTAATTACTTTAGTAAGAATTAAGGTATTAAATATATGACACACAAAATAGTTTAGCTGAGCAGTGAGCGGTGTTTAAAAAAATCAGAACTTAATTACCAAGAGGATAATAAATGTATGTACATGAAATTGTTAAATTAAAACTAAACAAAAATGATCAGAAAGAAGCAATTAACACCAACAACAATACAAAATTTACTTTGGTTGTCTTGGAATATCGGTATAAATAATTTTATCTGTGGTGTGCGCATCTATCTGCCCAAATATTTGTGGGATTGTTCCACTAAATACTGAGATAAATATAGTGTTTCTTGAAAATACGACTAATTATTAATTGCCATCACACTTTGACAGTGGCCGGTTAGACAGCAGCATCAGCTTGCAAACCAGAGATCTGACACGACCAAGCTCCAAACTGGATTTTTCCTGAACAGTTACTAACATGACTTAAAAATTAATCAAAATTAATTTTTAGATACACGGACCGACCAGTTAACAGCATGCATGTCCTTATTCTACATACATTTTTAAATCAAATCAAATTCCAAAAACCTCCTACCTGACACAGATCCGGATGTTGTATATTACACCGCGCCAAACTCCAGTGGTAACGCTTCTCCTGTGAGCCACTGCAGATGGTCGAAGTCATCCCGGCATTTATTTGAGCTCAAACGCCACTGTTGACTTTAGCACAAAGCAAAGCTTTCACTGCCCTGCTAGTTTAAAAAAAAAAAAAAAGATTATTTTACTAAGATATCGATCAGTGTACCGTAAAAAATCAGCTCAGCATTATGTTTAAATTGAAAAGTACATGTGGCGTCTGTGTAAATTTGCCGGTAGGCAACCTTTTCCAACTTTAAGTTGACTTCCTGTAACATGTTTTTTAGAAGTATAGGTTACACACCCTGCTGGTGTTTATGTGGATACTGTCATTGACTGGTTAACGGATGTTTTTATTTCGGATTGCAACCATCTAATACAAAGATATTCACCAACAATACCATCACTATAGGAGTCCTCTTGGATGAGTCTGGTATGCAACAGAAGATATAAAAAGCTGGCTGAGTTTTTTAACATCTCACGTGTGCTGATAGCTTTTATTGTGTGAGTCCAGTATAATAAAATCATTAGGTACGAAGGAGAAATTGTGGAATTTAGAAGTGTCCATTAAAAATGTATATGAATATGTGCTTTGCGTATACCTATACATTATCTCACTGTAGTGAATCCAAAGCAATCCGGTTATTCTCCTAGCCTGTAAGATTGTACTACGCGAAAATGGGGCACATTTCATAGGAAATTTAATTTTTTTCGGGTCACCGATTCTGAAAACGAGACGAGATTCAGACATGTGGAGTAGAAGAAAAATATTTATACCTAAGCCTTGTCCAAACTCCTTGCCAATCAGGAAAATAGTACAAAAAATAATAAACCTGGAATTTACTTCTTCTTTGGGAAAGTAGGCCCTACGTGAAATAAATATTATAAAATAAAATTCTGCTATTAGGCTTCATACGCAAAGAAGATACATAGAATTACAAGAACGAAGATTCATTCATATAAAGTCTTGCTTTAGAAAATATTCCATGAAAATATATTCATTCGTTTTGCACAAAAGGTTTACTGTAATTATTAACTGATCATCGATCTTTGCATTTGTATTTTTTCAGCAATGTGATTGAATGTATGTCTTAAATTTGATTCCTAACATTATGATACAATTTCCGATAGGTTTCTTTAATATAGCCTTTAGTTAGTTATATATAGCCTTTTAAAGTGTTATGCAAAAACCTTCCGATATATTTCGCAATAACGTGAAGTGGTCTGAAAAATATGCACTTAATGGAAAAGAGTTTACGTTTATTATTAATTATTATTAATTATTATTATTATTATTATTATTATTAGATATCACGCAATACCTGCACGACACAAAGTTTTTTGACCATTGTCATGAAAAAAAATTAGAGAAATACATCCATTTATGCAATACTGAATTGGTCCATAATCGATTTTTTTTAATAAACAAATTTATTCTTTCTATGTTACACTTTTTACAACAACAACAATAATAATAATAATAATAATAATAATAATAAACACTTTAAATTCCTTCCTGTTATTTATAATACACAAAGCCATCCTTAAGCATAAAGCAATACTTTTTTGTTTAAAAGCCTTCAGTCTTGTGAAATTGTCGTACAAATTAGATTACTACTTCCTTCTTTTACAGCAATTAATTTTAAAATGCAGTTTTCTTCTGATGTATCTTAAAACCTGGAAAGACATATGAGCAAATCATACCTGAACACTTTTCACTATCTGAAAATGCATGTGCACAAACATCCAATTTACACATATATACAAATCACCAAAAAATCATGAGGAGTTCATTATTTGTCTGGAACAAACACCTTGGTAGTAATAAGCATCAGGGGGAATTTGTGAGGGGTCCAAGCCAGTTCTGCTTGTCATCGGACCTGATAAGGCTCCTGCCACAGGCGAGCCATACCCGGAATATTGCATCATCTGTTCATAGCTCTTTATGTCCATTTTATGATGCTGCTGGTCAGAGGACATCAGATTATTAATGGAGAAGGGATGATCAAAAGAATACTGATGTTCCGCCTTTAGGTGGGCCTCATGAGCAAGGGCTCCGTGATGCTGTGACATTGTGTGATGTGTTGTAGAGGCCACCTGCTCCGGGCTCAACACCTGACATGACGTCTCATCTGATTTCTTGTCTTTTGAAGACTTATTGGAGCAGGGAGTTTCATTTTCATTGCTGCTTTCGGAGCTACTGCTAGAGCCATTCTCCAAAACCTTACTGCCTGACTCCTTGCAGCGTATCCTCTCACATTTGAAGCGCTTCTGTCTCCTTAAGTAGCAACCATTCTCAAACATGTTGCCCGAGTCCGGGTGCAGGGTCCAAAATGAGCCTTTTCCCGGCTTATCTGGAGATCTAGGCACTTTGATGAAACAGTCATTGAAAGACAATGAGTGTCGGATAGAGTTCTGCCAACGCTGTTGGTTCTGGCGATAAAAAGGAAAGAGGTCCATGATCCACTGATAGATTTCACTCAGTGTTAGCATCTTGTTCGATGATTGTTGGATGGCCATGGTAATCAAGGAGATGTAGGAGTAGGGGGGTTTGGCATGAGTGTAGCTTCGCCGGTACGTTTTCGGGTCCCTCGTCCTGATAGTGGACTGCCCGTACATGGGACTCATGGCATTCATGTTTGGGTAAGATGTGAGTGAGTTCATGGAAGGAGGCTGCACCGGCATGGAGCTCATTCCTGGGCTCAGTGCTGCGCTCATGGCCGCCATCCCAGTACCCATCCCGTTCATGACCCCGGCACCTGCTGTCATGCTATTCATTGACGGACTCATAGCTGTGTTCATATATGACATGTTAACAGAATTGCCTGTCATGTTTCCAGTGCCATTCATGCCTCCCATACTCAGGTAGGCACCCACAGAGTTCATTCCCAGCCCTGCATTCATGTTCCCGACAGAGGAGTAACACTGGAAGAAAAAGGAAAAGTTTTGCTTAGTTAAACTTTTATTGTGTTACTTATGTACTCGAAATATTCAAAATTGTCTGTATATTTCAGATAAATAATTCTAGTGGCAGAGTATCTAAGACTACGAGCAAACGTAGGCTATAAATTTAAGGGAACATTGGAAAATAACGTCATAACTGGAAATGCCAATGTAAGCTATTTAAACCAACCGTAAACATATAGTATATATCACGCGTGTGTTCGTACAGAAACAATACACCGTGAATTAATTTATACAAAAAATAAAGTGCAAAATGTTTAAGTATACGTTTGTTGTTGTATATAAAAGTATGCAACGAAAGCAAAACTAAATTTTAAACAATGCCCTTAAAAGGGTGATAAAGTTTTTGTACGAGGAAAACATCTGCGAGTTATACAATTGTAAAAGTCACGGCTACAGAAATAAAACTTCTCCAAACACAGCTATCCTAACTGTGTTATGATAGTACATAGTAGTTCTCTTGGAGGATTTGGAGCTGTTTCCAGTCAATATTTGATTACAAAGTTAATATTATCTCAGGGCTAATATTTAGTTGTATACTCGAAAATAAATATATATATAAGCTCTACCAACCTCGGGTTCGCCGTAATAGGTGCTCCAATCTGAATGATCATGTCCTTCCATTTTAACAGCACCCAGCATTGTAGACGTTTGAAAGCAGAATAATCCAACAATTTGCCCTCGGTGGGACGGCAAATAAATAGTTCCTTGAAATAAAATGTGTGGGATCACTGTATACCCTGGTTCTGACGCTACGATCCCGTCAAGGAGCGGTGCATTTGTGCGTTTGAGCTCACAGTGTCCACTGGCACTATAAAGCGGCAGATGATGACAGCGGTTGAGTGACGTTCACTCCCGGCTACTGAGATATGCCGTGATATAGCTCCCTGCTCCAAGACAACCGCCAACCCCTTTCTTTACGTTGCCCCATTTAAATAACTAGCTCACACCTAAGCGATACTCCGTTTGACCCTTTGTCATACACATGTACTAAGAACAAACCATTTTCAAAAGATTTTTTAAAATCTAGTCTGATTTATTACTTTTAGATAAAGGCCTTTAAAACAGTTATGGGAGTTTTTTTTAACATGTGACCGGTGTCCTCGTTGCATTTTGGGATTTCTTACGCGACTTCGTTATCATGTTCTAATCGGCAGAACTACAGTCAGATTTGAATATGACATGAGATTGTTTAGTTTATAACGTTCTCAAATTAGCAAGCAAGGTTTTAATGGCTAATGCATTTAAATTAAAAAAATATAGCGATCGATGTTGTTTTTGCAAATTACACATTTGAATACACACTGCCACATTGAATTCACCTGTAGACTAAATAAACTGGTCGTTGCATCTAATTTAAACCCAGAGAAAATTGACATGTATTATGTATTCATTTACATTTAATCTATAATTAAAATACGGTTGCAACGGATAGCTTAAAGATAAAGATGAATTTTATGCAGTGTTTAGTTATTTTTTTTACGTACCAATATTAATGTGAGGTTGTTTAATATTGTCACTTCGTCGTGGAAGTACTGGAACATCCAATCAAGGCAATTTATAGTTTCAAGAATTTCGAAACAAAGTAAATACTGAGTAATCATGCGAGAGTAAAGTGAACGAGGTTAAAGTTTGGTATGATGAAATATTTTAAATTTCACTCTAAATTACCAGAAATGACGGGGCTTATAGTCAGAAAAACAAGTTAATTTGACAAGATCAGAACTAGTGTTTAAAAAAATCAGCCTGTGATGTCATTTGGATAATCAACCCCCCAGCGACCACTGATGACCGTAGTTTTCCAGTTTCCCCTGAAACAGCAGGAGTTTAACGATTGATGGGTTAATAAGTGTTAAGATTAGTGGTTGACAGCTGACTATATAAACTGCATCAATTAGGCCTAATTAAATAATTGATCTTTCAAAAATTTGAATGTTATACTGTTTAGAGCACCACCACTAGTGGTACAGCGTCATCATAATTATCATCATCATTTCATCGTCATCATCATCATTATTATTATTATTACTAGTAAAAATAGTAGTTACAGGACCGTAGTACAAAATGCGAAGGAAATGCGTGTTGAGTCGATTTAATAAGTTTGAGAGCGCCCTCTGTTGGTCATAATACTTCTACCGAAAGTAGCCAATACGAGATCATTCATTATATTTTCATAATACAATAGACGGCTAATCAGACCTGCATATACACTCTAAAATTCTCCACATACTGTATCGTAAGCATGGTCGTAATACATTTTTGCATGTTTATTTTATGCAAACCAAATAACAAAAGATTTCTACTGTCATGATTAATTTGACAGTTTTGGCAGTTTGATGAAGTGAGCAAATTGTCAGCCCTTGATAGAAAGAATAGAAAAAGAATAGAAAAATGGGCATTTAATTTTCTACATTTTTCTTTCATTTTCACCTTCAGAGGCTTTCTGCTGCTGTTAACAATGGTGAACATTGAAAGCAGAGCTTCAAATGTGTTATAAACACAACTAATATAATTGTACCTGAGAAGCTTCTTTGTTCAAAGAAAACACAGCAAGTGGAGCTTAAGTAAAACTCTTTAATTACGCAGAGAAAACACACCCTCTGTTTATCCATCCCACATACATACAGACACACACAATCACACTTGCACCAGCTCACCACATTTTTAAGGTTGTTTACATGGTAATATGGATATCAGTCCCTGGGGAACGTATTTGATCTTCAGCCTGAGGGCAGTACTGGTCAACCAATTAGGTGACATTGGCAGCCACCAATCTCTGAGGGGATGATGACTTAGCAAACTGTTGGCATTCCCCCCCCCCACAACCCTTGGCTGAGGAGCATGTAGAGTGTCGTTTGCAGTGTACCGTCCAAGACAAACTGAAATTCAGCAGTGAAGTTCACCCTGGGCTCCACATGGGTTTCGATCAGCAACAGCTTCTATAATCCATCTCTCAAAAAGCATTAAGCTGAAACCAACCCCTACCTACTGCTGTGAGACTAGTCAATAAGCCTTCTAGTATACTGAAGTTTGAAAGAAAACACATGGTAACAAATACTAGCAGTTCAAGAAAATACTAGGCTAATATAGGTCAATCAGAAAGGTTACCATGAAAGATCAGTATAGTCAGATACAGATTAGCTTCAGAATAGTTTCAGAGACAGGTTTGCTTCCCAGACATCAGATACAATTTGGTATAGAATATTGGTTAGTTTCAGATACATGTAGGGTAGCTTAAGCGATAGCTAAGTTTAGAGACAGATTTGCTTCAAATATTCAGCATGGTTCTAAAAAGGAGGACACCTGTGCTGAAAATAGAGGACTAAGGCTGTGACCAGGGGCGAGAGACAATGGCATTAGTTGTTGACGGGGAAGTGGCCGGGAGGAACAGAACAGGGAAGACAAGGGGGCTAAAAGGAGGACACCCAACAGCAGTCTGGACAGAGGGCTGGAAAACCAGGTTAGCATTAAATTATGGTTAGCTCCAGAGATGTGTTTGCTTTAGCTACAGATTTGCTTCAGGCACAACTTAGCTTCACGGAGAACTTAGCATCAGAGAGAGCTTAGCTTCAGATAGGCTTATATTGCAGTAGTGGTGAGCATGCCAATGCATGACTGGATTTGCCGTCTGCTCTCACAGCTGTAAATGTGAATCTGAAAGGCATTTCAACTTGGGAGGTTGTTTTGGAGTAGTTTCTTTTTTTTTATAAATTCCCTTCACCACCCCCCCTCTGCGGAGGACTACTTTATTTGTATTTATTTATAAATTATTATTTTTTTTTCCCCCAAAAAAATTCCTCAAGTGAAGGAGATGGGGAGAGAGGGGGTAAACAAAGGGGAAGAAGGGGGAAAGAGAAAGGGAGAGAGGAGAAAAAAAAGAGAGAAGAAGAAAAATAAATAAATAAATAAAACAGATAATCTTCTTCCATGCCTGCTGAAGAGAGAAAGACAACATACCACATCTGTAC
>JAODKF010000056.1:546653-565074 GCA_026779585.1 Mormyrus proboscirostris | reverse complement strand
TACTCTATACTCCGAGGTCCAGGCACCACCACCCTCAGAGGGGCAATCCGCCATCAGACCCCGGAGATGGAACCCTTTTTTTTTTTTTTTTTCCTCTGGCGTGGGGAGTAGTTTCTTTATAGACATCCCTGAGCTCCAATATTACTGTACAGCGATTCACAAAGATACCTTTTGATGATCAAAGAATGAGGCAGATTCAAAATGGCATTCAGGGTCCCATAATTCTAGAACTTCTTCTCATCCAATGAATTTGTGACTTTTTGCATTATATTAACAGGAATATAAGAGGTTAGGGGGAAAAAAGGCACATTTACTGCAGCTACATATAACAATTATGTGGACTACAACAAGTATGGTCTATAGATGGTAAAATTATATTGACAAGGCCAGTATATGTCTTAATATGCAAAGTATTTTAATCAACTGGAATAATATTCACTTAAAGTTAAAAATCATAATCAAATTTTCCTTAAAATTCCCAATGGCCAGCTAAGAATAACCAAAAAAGAAATCAAAGAAACTTGAAAAGATTATGTGGCATCAATAAATTACACAACTATCAGAGAAGAATGGCTTAAATATTTTTTCTGAGTTACAAATGGTGCGTAAGGGCATTGTGACTCCAGTGGCAGGGAAAGAGCTTTTTTTCACTGAGAGTTTGAAGTGACAGCTCTCCATGGTTATAACAACATAAGTGCTCAATCTGTGTTTGCTTATGTGAGGACACCCTTTATAAGCACACACAGGCAATTTTCAGCGGAGCCCAATAAACCTGGTCCTATACCAGCCATTAGCAGCCTGCTTTGGGGTAAGGCGACTTGAGGAATTAGCATCTCACCAAGTTCCAGCAGCTCCGGACAAACATGGCTTCCCTCCGGCCCACACCAACTACAATGAGGCAACCCGTTCATGAATGGCCCACCTCTCAGCAGGGGCGGCAATTGCTAAACCTCCCACCCAGTTTACATCCCCCACCCCCCAGGCCAACCGCAGCACCATCGTCTCTCCTCAGCCACTCCTAAAGTGGTGTCTTCCTCGGTGATAAATTACTGCTGTTGACTTCCACATTGAATGGCCTCCCCTTCCAAATCCCAGGGGTCCGTTGCCCCTGCAGAAGACACGTGTACTTGTTCTCTGATGCCCCCTAAAGAAAGGCCACCTGGGACTATTAAGTTAAAAAACGCAAATTGCCCTTTAAATTTTACATCGTCTGAGTAATTTGTTTCCTCACTTCATTCTCTCCTCCCACCCCAAACACAGCTAAATCCGTAGCAGGTGTGTTTTGAAGCCAGGAAATCTTTTGAATAAGAAAATATCTTGAATGTTGGATATAGAAAATAAAATATGATGCACATAGGACAAGATCCAATACAAGCAAGTGATATAAAGATCTTGAGTCTGTTTACTTATTGCTGTCAAGGTAATAGAAAAGGAAAGATCCTTTTTTAAGATGCTATGCTTTGCCAAAAGTACATGTCCACACCTTTAATATGTGTCATGAATTCTTTCATTTTTGCATCCACCAGGATCAGAATCAGCTTTTTTTTTGCCAAGGACAAGTATGTACAAGCAATTTGTTCTGATGTGTCTGGTCATCCATGTTGCACACATTAATGTACATATTACACAGTAAGTTATAATAAATACAACACAACACTGCTTATATTGCAGTCATTCAAAGCAACTTACATTAGAGGGAAAAGTTACTATTCGTGTGTGCCCCTTGGGATTTAGTTGTATATGTCAGTTTTAGTTCAGTTATCAAAGGGTGGTCTTTTTATATGGTAATCTTGATTTTTAGACCATATTAGATTTGTTTCACTCAGCAGCCAGATGATTAGGTACATCTGCTTAGGTACAAAAGCCTGAACCTATAACCAGAACATTATGTGGCTGCTACTAAATATATACAGGATTCAAACAGGAATAATAAATAAGTTCATTTACTTTTTGGCTATGCATTAGGATGGCTGATGTAAGGGAGTGAAAACATAGAATGATTGTTGCTGCCAGACATGGTGGTACTAGCACGTTCACAGAATTTCAGGCTCTGCATTGCTTGAAGTGTATGGAGAATGGCACAATAGACCATAAAAACAAACAAAAATAGAGCTTGTGAGGAGCATCACTGCTCTGACAGCACATTGGTAAAGAGAGGGGTCAGAGGAAAATGGCCAAATTAATGCCCCCCCAACAAAACTAATTTTACTCCAGCCTTAACGACAATTTTAAGATAAATTCTTGGAAGTTCTTCACAAAGTTGCACATGAATTTATTATTTTACATTATTACCTGGATAGAGCTTGGATAGACTGCCATGCCTACTGCCCTTTTGACTGAAGTGATAAATTTAGTGTAAGTGAGTCCATGCTAGTTCTGGCAGGAACTGCTTCCCACTAGATTTCCTGGGCTGCTAATAGAGATAGTTCAACTACAATCTGATTTTCACCTAAATGACCAAGTCAGGTGACTTCAATAAAGCAATTAAGACCTGAGAGTAGGTGAAGCTAGTGCAACCTGTGAATAAAATTGTAAATGTCATGCTTTTGACAAACATCAACAAGCTTGTTTTAACAAAGCAGGTAAAAAGGCTGGTAGGCCAGATCAGTATGGGGGGGCTGAATGGCCAGTAATTTCAGTGAAACTGAGTCTGCCTGCTTGCAATGCAAATAGGGTTTTTCGTATTGAAGCACCAGGTGTAATTTGTTTGCTCCAAACCATGTGAGACCATGTTACTATTTCCTCACACTCTTGAGACATCCTTGCATTGGGATGTAAGGTAGTGATGGCAAAATGAGACTTACTAAAGCAATGAGACTTTCCAGCTAAACTATTCACCAAATGATTCACATCACCTCCTGACAGCTGGATTGACTAAATCTGATGATGAGCCTGAGCACTACTCATACTGGAAATCAACATTCTGCAATGCCTTCAATGGAATGGAGCTTAATCCAAACAAAAAACATGACCTCTTCATTAAATGGCTTGGAATGTATCTTCTGAATGTATAAGGTCAGTTCACATTAAGTATCTTGTTGTTGCACTCAGCATGGTCTGGCAAAGACTAGAGGATAAATTTAATATAAACTGCCCACTTTCGCAGGTTTGTTTCCAAAAAAATCCAATAAAGACCTGCAATGTCTTTGAGTGCTTGGACACCAACTTCTTGTGTCACCTAACCCAGCCAACATTTCAACGTTTATCCTTTCCTATCCTATCCTTAGTCACAGGTGAATCAACATGATGAATCAAGGTTGAATCACTACTGAATTGTCAATTTTGAAAAAATTACCAATATTGTGATATTGTTTCAATGTCTTACTTTTCAACATTGGTGAATTCAGGTCTTGTGGCAAAACTGAATTAACGACAAATAAAGTATTGATTTTGAATCTGAATTATGATCTTGATCAATGTTGAAATTACCACTTTGTTTTGGCGTCTTTTCAACATTAACTTTAGGTCAAGTTTCCTTTACAATGTACATAATTCTGTTATACCTAGTTTGCAGTTGGATCAACATGACAATACTGACAATAATTTACTGTACATATCACATGTTTTCAAAGCAATGGTTTTATGTGTGCAACTTAATGTGTGCAATACAATGCATCCCTACACTATACACAAAATAAACAGCCCTGAATGAGTCAGTGCTAAAGCTTGAATGTAATCAAATGAGACACCAAGGAAAAGGATATTATTGTACCTTTCTAAATAAATATGAAGGAAAGCAGCTGTTACAATTTATCTTCCATAGATGGAAAGTCTTTCTTTCACAGACAGTCAGATATCAAAACTGTTTTATTATGGTTGCCATGTCACCAATATGCAGCTATTACAGGGTAACCCCCTGTGAGGTACTGTATTCAAGGAGACAACAAGCATTAAATGTCCTTGGGAGGACCAACAGGTCAGTATCAGCAGCAATAGATAACAATGACAGAACTTGGAAGCACAGAAAAGGCTCATTTAAATATGCGGATGTATGGGTTTGGCACATTAGGGTTATGAACAACAAAGAGAACACAGCTAATGGGATTCAGGAAACGTGAGGGAGGTAGAGGATGGCCAGCAGTGACATCTGCTGGTCAAACCGAAATAGAAGGATACTGATCATACCAATGGTAGTTATTGTAGTACAGGAGTGGGACGTTCCACAATTGAAGCAGAAATCTGTGTGAGATGAAAGAATGAAAAATGAAAAAAAAAAATACCTCAAACGTCATAGAATGACACTATGATTAAATCAATTCAGGAAGCAATGTCATGACAATGCATTATTATTATTATTATTATTATTAACATAAAGAAAGAATTAATAATAAATAAACAAAGACTCCATTCCTGAAATATGCATCTTTAAACCCTTAAAATAAAGGTCTTTCAAGAATCCTTTTATGAACACCAACCAACCATCCTGTCTGGTGCATACTTCAAATATTTTGTATGGTCTGCATTACTTTTGTGTAGTCTGTGGTGATGTCAGCATCTAAAGATGAAAAACAAACCACAGGTTAGATCATCATCTAAAAATACTGTACCTTTCAGCTCATGTATGGAAAATCTTTTGTGTTGTTTCCAACCATTTTCCAAAGCAGTACGAAACTTGTTTGTTCCAAACAAATCTCTCCGATTTAAAAAAAAAAAAAAAAAACTTTTGAAAAATGTACTTCATTTAATCTGATTGTTATGAGGTTACCAGTTTGTTCCCACAGGGCAACTAAACACACAAAATAAATTTTGATGAATGTTATTAAATTTTGGGTGTTAATTTACATTTGCACACCCATGAGGCACACCCATCCACACATTCCTGGATGATGCGACAGATGTGCCAGTATGCTCACCACACACCAAGGTGGTGAATAGGCAGTGGGATATAGGTATGATATAGGGGATGATTAGGAGGCTATATCTAATAGGGCCACAGTGGGCAATTTTAGCCAGGACATCAGGGTACCACCCCTATTCTTTTGAAGGATACTCAGGGATCTTTAAGTCCTCAGAGTCAGTGCCTCAGTTTTACATCTCATCTGAAGGACAGCACCATTTTTACAGCCCAGATTCCCCATCACTGCACTGGGGCATTGTATAAAATTGACTTCAGGCACATGCCCATTCTTCAGATGGGCACAGTTCCTCTCTCTCTCTCTCTTTCTCTCTCACACACACACACACACACACACACACACACACAGTGTAATCATATCTTTTTGGGAACCACTCATTCATTTCTATGGGAAAATTGCTAACACTAACTATGACAACCTTAACCCCTACCCAGCCCTAACCATACTGTAAGTAACCAAGCAAAATACAAGAGTTTTTACATTTTTAGTTTTTTCATTGCAGTCATGGATTTTTATAAAATAAAATTTTCTCATATGAGGACCAGGAAACTGCTATGTAATTGTTTTCTTGCAGTTTGAGGAATACATATTGGGTAATTCCTGATAAGCATACCACGATTGGTTGCTGTGTAGCTCTTTTCCTGCAGTTTGAGGTATAAATATTGTATCTTAGGGGTGTGCTGATATTTTATTTCAGAGACGCACAATGATCAAATGGTTAACTGCTTGATTGTATATTGGATCATGATTCTGATGAGGAAGAAAGAGGCCTGGACCAAACTGAGTCAGGAGAAGAAGCTGAAGAAGAAGTATCTGAAATAGAAGACAACACTAACTATGATCCAGAACATGAAACAGTTGATGATGATTCTTTTTGTTTTTACCTCACATGCTCTTGGTGAGAGGCTGCTCATGAAAAGTTACAATGGTGGGGACATTCCGAAAAAACAAGCCTGAGTCCCCTTCATTGCATTTAGCATCAAAAGGTAGGGATCAATTCTCTTCAAAATTTACCTTCACAGATACACACAACCTTTTGTCATACTGTACAAAGAAATGCAAAAATGTTCTTTTGATGAACGCACAGCATAATGATAGCACTGTAAGCAACAGGGAGGACAAGACACCTAATGTATCCCTGGATAACGACCTCAACAAAGGAGGTGTCGACAATCTTGATAAGGTACTTAACTTTTTTACGTTCTTTCATGATTTACTTGTTTTACGTAAAGAGAAATGTATTACATTGTATGTCATTTTGGGGGCGGCGTGAAAGTTGGCATTGTTGCCTCACACCTCTGGGAATCGGTTCAAGTGTCCGTGTGAGTCGAGTTTGCATTTTCTCCACATGTTGTTGTGGTGTCCCCCTCCCCACAGTCCAAAAGCATACTAAGGTGAACTGGATTTACCAAATTGGCTGTAGGTGTGAATATGTGCCATCTTTTCAGTTATTCAGTGCATTGCGCACCTGTGATCCTGAATAAGGCAAGTGAATACAGAAAATAGAAGGATGTATATCATTTCATAAATTGCAATGATTACATGTTTTATTGCAGGCTATTGTAACATATATGTGGCAGAGAAAGACAGTTTGATGGCCCACAGTATTCTACAACGTCATAGACATCTCGGCCTACAATGTCTATGTGGTTTTCAAAGAAATCAACCCAGCCTGGAATCAAGGAAAGACCTAAAAGAGGAGACTTTTCCTAGAAGAGCTTGGGAAAGCTCTGGGTAGTCTTCTAATTCAGAGACACAAGCACCTTCCATACATCCCAGCTTCAGCACTGCCACTCATGTTTGAACAGACACATATTACACTGTCCATGTTATACCGTGACTATTTGTTCTCATTTTTGTTCCTTTATGAGTTTTTTCTTCACATTTTTCTCCTGTTGAAGTAATTTTGTAATTATATGCTCCAATTGAAAACATGCAGTTTTACTCTGAGCTGTCTTAGTAGATACCAGTCAATTTTGTCCAGGAACCGAACAGATGTTAGAATGTGGCACCATAGCCAAAAGTCAAATGGTTTGAATCAAATATCTGTTACGTTTTCACATATCCTGGTCTTTAATTAAAAGTAACGTTAGTGTTTTTTCTATTCTTTACTGCAGGCAAAATAAATGAATTGTACTTTTGTAATTAAGAAAATAAAGGTATACGTTCAATAAAATGATCCATATACACCTATGAAAAAATTAGGACCACAGCAAAATTTTCATTTGTCAATTTATGGGTATGCATCTGTGTAAAAAGTTTTTTTTACCAACTCCAGCCTGGCTCTTCCCTGCTTCTCATTGATGACGGGCTTTGTCCTTGCTTTATGGATCTTCAGTCCTGTTTCTAGAAGCCTGTTATGAATTGTCTTAGCAGTGCACTTCACACCACTTAATGGCTGAATCTCTATCTACCCCCTAAACCAGGGGTGGCCAATCTTACCCTGAAAAGGCTGCTGTGTATGTGGGTTTTTGCTGCAACTTCCTAATTAGATTACTAATTAGAGGACTGATTGGTTGAAGAGTCCTCACACCTGGGTTGGAACAGCTAGTCTAAAGGTTATCCCAAAAACTTGCATAGACACTGGCCCTTTGCAGATAACATTGCCCAGCCTTGTCCTACACTCTCGCCCTTGCCACTAACACTCTATTTGCAAATGCACATGGAGGATTCTTCACATTGAAGTCCAGCCCATAACAACCTCCAATAGTGAGTCTGCAGCAATGCTGGCTAAAATTCCACACTACCCGCTTGGTGCTGTGGAAAATCAAGTATGAAGGGAAACATCTTATAAATGTACGCAGTTCCTTTCTACTGGTTTCTCCAATCATGTGATTTGTTGTAAACAATGAAAAAATATTTGTGTAGCCTTAACAACCATAATAGTAATGTGAGAGTAAGATGGAAAATGAAAGTGTTGCTTTAGTTTTTAAATTATTTTTATTTCCTTTGGAAAAATCCTATTTGTGATGCTATTCATCTGTTTGCAAGTGAATGTATTCTAAGCTCTCAAATCATTCTTTCCTATTACAATATGCAGGGACAAGAGTATGTGCAGTTGTAAACGGTGATATAAAACAACAATATATGCAATGACAGCTGAGCAATGAGAGCATTTGTCGTTTTCCACAGTGACAGGTCCTTCCCGTTTCCAGGGGATCGCAGTGAGGACATCCAGAAATTTGCCTACCTCTTTATACACTTCCCTTTAATCTGGAGAACCCTTCACAGCTGTGAGTGTGACTTCATATGAAGTGAAGTACTTGTGAGTAGGGATCAGTTTGAGATTCAGCCAATGTTTCCGATCTTCTTGAAGGTCATTTGAGGTCATCCTCTGATTTATGAGACACTGTCAGATAAGTTGATAGTCATCTTTGGCATTAGACAATTGCTTCTGCCCTCTCTCTGTCTGGTTTTTGGTTATTGCCAGTGTCTTTTGCTTCACCTTTCTCTTGTGTACTGCTGTCTTAGAAACTTTGAGCCTGGAAGCAGCCTGCCTCGCAGTGTAGCCTTCTGCCAGCAGAACCAGGATTCAACCAGGATTTATAAATTCAGATTTTAAAAAAAATATAGACTGGTCTGAATTTTTTCCAGAGCTGTATATTAAAAACTATAATAAGAAGTTAAAAACATGTAAATCACTAGGAATGAAGTTTGTTAAAAAGAATGCAGCATGCAGTGTGTCGACTCATTTTCAACCTTCCCAAATACTCCCACACCATACCAATACTACACTTCTCTACTGGTCTCCTGTAGCTGCCTACATCAGTCTCAAAAACCTGATGCTCTCCTATAAAACCAAAAATAGATGAGCAACCTTCTATATAAAAGCACATCAAAAAATATTAGTTGGTAAAATGGGCAGAGCTTAAAGCTCTCCCCGTCTATGATGTCATAATCAGGAGAGGGGCGTATCCTTTTTTCTGATTGGTCGAGGGTTATGTCCATATGGTATCATACATGCTCATGTCAAGTGTTGCTGATAAGGGGTAATATGGTTTGGGAGGTAAGGGTTGGCTGTTAAACTTTAATAGAATAAAAATACATTATATGTCTTTATTAATGTGTTATTTTTAATTACATTTTAAGGGATAATAAAACATATAGCGTGTACACGGCCAGCGTGGGGTTCCGTCCTGCAGTAGACACAAGCACCTGTTCTGAAATTTTTTCCTACCTAAAATATTTTCCTACACGTAGCGGAAATTTATAACCATATCTGTTATTTTGTCCTACCTTGTGATAATATCCTACCAGCATAAATATCTGCTCCCCCCTATGTTATGGGTAGTAGGACATTATTATAGATGTAAACACTCCATAAATATCTGCTCCCCTCCATGTTTAGGGTGGTAGGACAATATTATAGATGTAAACACTCCATAAATATCTGCTCCCCTCCATGTGTAGAGCCCTATTATTCATCAGTCCTCGATGTCCGAGCACTGCTAATTTTCCAGCCTTCCTTTACCTGTGAGCCAGGTGTGAAGCCTCTGACCAATCAAAATTAGTAATTATTAAACTTCCTGGGAGAACTGAAAACAAGGATTTGGAATCAAGGTTCAAATTTGAAGAGCACTGGTGTAGAGTATAGAATACACTGCATATAAATAAATAAATATCTAAAAAATATCCTTAAAAAAACAGCAATAAGTAAATCACACAGGTTTTACTAATTAAGTTGTTATTTAATTAACTGGAATAATATTTTTTTGTCCAATCACAATGTCTCCAATAGCTTCATTAGTTACACAGCACCTGAAAGCAGAGGAAATTTAATAATGTTAACTCTTATAAAACCCATGATTCTTGGTGTGCCCTCCCATTGGGGATGAATGAAATTCATTGAAGAGTCTCCTGGCTTCCTCCCTGGTTTTGACAACCTTCCTATTGCCAGCCCAGAGGTCTTCATCTGTTAATAATATATTACTTTAATAATGCATATCACCATGTACTGCATTCATCTAAATATCATGCATCATATACATGTGATACTAACCCCTTAATCTGAATTTAGAAGTATATCTTCTAAAGGTTTTGTCTCTGACTCTTTTCATAAACTGAAGGGTATATATATACCAGAGAGCATGTACCTCTTCCCATTAATTTTCCATTTCTGTAAAGCAAAGTTATTAAATGGTTAAAATGTTCAAGGCATAATCACGACATAATTTTCAGCTTTAAAATAGTTTAGTAAACTCTGTTTTAATTGATTCATACATTTTGTTTTCATTACGTTTGACATATAATGTATGTATAGCCAGGGTCCAAGTGCAGTATTAGATTGTTAATCCAAACATTATGGTCGGATCATTAGAAATACTGTTCACTTTTTTTGTGAGTAAAAACGTGTACAACAAATAGAAATGTTATTTATTTATTTTTATTAACAGATAATAAGAATGTGATTTTACGTAACATGTTTCAGAATGAAAGATGAACAGTTGTCATAGAGACGTAAATTGTTATGCAAACTATGGATACTGCAATCCCCGAGTTAATTTCGCACAGAGCAAAGTTTTAAAGCAGCGTGTAAATCACGCGGATATTTGCAGGCAAGAGTATATTCAAGCTGCACTCTGAAACACACGTACATGGTAAGTACGTCATAAATCCAAGTACTTGGAGGGAAGACGATTATGCAGTGAAATGAAAATGTATGACACTCAAACACGCACACACATATATATAACTAAAAATGCGATAAAATTAACCTGGTTTCTTCTTCAAAAAGCAGAGACTCGAAAGCAGCAGATATTTATGGGCGTGTGATGAGTAGAGGACGAGCATGCGCCGTAAACTCGGGTAGGACATTTTCATGGGTAGGAGAGAATTTCAGAACACCAGCTTCCCGCAGTATAGGCAGAGTCTCTGTATTGTGTGATGGTGCTAACAAGGGAGAATTGCCTGCAGCTGCTACGTCCCGCCCCTGTAGGCATGACAGTATGTGTATAAACTTATTTATCAGATGGACACAATTACTCTCCTACACACAGGGGAGTCAGAGGGGTATGGATATTGTGATAGTGGCCCCAGCACTTTACTGGAGCCCTGTGATTCAGGGGCCCCAGCACTTTACAGGAGCCCTTGAATACATAAAATTGTAAAATTATATAATATATATACAATGAGGGTGGGGGGCCCAAAGTGACATTTTATCAGGGGCTCCAGAATGTCTATCTACTCTCACAAATGTAGCTGTGAATTGGAACCAGCTGCCATGCTATTCCCTGCATTGTGCCCCTGTGATTCATTCTGTCATTTACTTGTTTACTTCCAGCACCGATGCAAGCAGCTGCCTTTTCAGTGGCTCATTCTGTGTAGTGTTTCTTTGCTATTTAAATTTTTTATAATCATCGTTTCACTTCTAATCTTACTATTGCATGAACTGCAAATGTCTTACTCTATCCCTTCTCTCTCATCTGCAAGACAGTGACAGATCCCTTGTTTACTCAAAGATGCTCATGCTCTCCCTGAGCATGGTGCACACTGGCATTATCAACCCTATCAAAAGGGATCTGAAGCACATCTACCCGGGACCGCAAAATTGGAGCATTTATAGTATTTATTATAATATAGTATTTTTAACATTATAGTATTATAAGATTTATATGTACAGTATGCCATAAATTACAGTGGCTTCTTGCACTGCCACTCTTGTGTTTGAAAAGACACATAGTACACTGCCCATGCTATACTGTGACCATTCACACTTTCACTATTTTGAGTTATTCCACAGGTCCTTCCTGTGTCCCTTCAGGGTTCTTCTAACGAGCACATGGCACAAAGATGCCAGTCTAAGCAACAGGGACATGCCCATGCATCATATGTCAGTTCCTTTCTCTCTCACACACACACACAGACACACACACATCTTCACAGCTCAGGCACTCCCCACAGAGACATCAAAAAAATAAACCTTCCAGAAGTACTGCATCATTTGTTTACAAGACTTGTTTACTAATAAGCATACCCTGATTGGTTGCTATGCAGCTTTTTCCTGCAGCTTGAGGGATTATTGGGTTTATTAAATATTGGGTTAATCCTGATTCAACAACCTGACTGGACGCTGTGTAGCTCTTTTGAGGTACACATACATGTCTTGCATCTTAGGGGCAGTCAAATATTTTACCTTAGAGGCGCCAAGGGTGAAAAGATTTGCTCTTGATGCCCTTGCTTGTGTATTAGAACATGATACCGATAAAGAAAGAGACCTGGACCAAGATATCACAGGGTATAACCCAGAAGAAGAAACAGCCAATGAAGATGAACCTGCAGATGAAAAGAACATTCGGAAAGTGGCTTTCCTGTCAAAGAATGGCAAAACCTTGTGGTCTTCATCTCCCCCTGAGTGACATGGCAGAGCACCAGCAGAATATATCCTCAAGATGACCCCAGCACCAACAAGGTATGCAGTATCGTATGGATAATATAAAGTACCCTTTTGAACTCTTTTTTTTTCCTGAGATATTTCAGCAATAATAGTGAATATGACTAACTTGGAGGGAAGACGAATATGCAGTGAAAGATGGAAGGAAGTGGACTAGACAGACCTACAGGCATTCACAGGTCTGCTGATTCTGAGTGGAGTCTGTAAAGCCACGATTGACTTATGAGATGCTGAATCGGGAAGAGCAATTTTCCATGCCACAATGGCACTTCAAATATTTCATATCGTGATAAGTGTGATGTAGTTTGACAACTGAGACACAAGATCTGCTCTGTGTCAGCAGGACAAGCTCATTGCAATTAGATTTTTTTTAGGGAGTTGAGATGCTGCCCCTCCTCCACAACCCAGGCCCTGACATTACATTGGATGAGGGCCTGGTCCGTTTCACAGGCTGCTGTCTATTCAAACAATATGTTCCAAGTAAGCTAGGCTGATATAGAATAAGAATCTGGGCAGGATGCAAGGCCAGAATCAGTTGCTCATGGAACATGCAAATATACACCAGAAAACCCATTAATGGACAGTCATAAAAAAATCAGGGAACACAGGTGGTGCTTGTTTTGACATCCAGTCTAGAAGGACATAGCATCACGTGTCATCATTTTTTTCTGTCAATGTGAGAGAGATAGATAATGCAGGTTATTTTAAAAAGATTTGTCACCTAAAGTTCCCAGGGGTCACGAAGACATGAGGTCATCTGATGTTACCTCCTGCTATTACAAGATGCCGGTCGGCTGTAAGAAATGGAAAGATTTTTAAAAAAAATCCTTTGTGAGAGAGAAAGCGAATGCAATTTAATAAGGAGACTGAGGAACCAGAAAATGGCAGTGCTTACCCGTTCGTATGAATACATGTGGAATTTGTCTAATGGGGGTAGGAGTGGAGCCTGTGCAATCAGTGTGAAGTCGGTCCCGGATTATGATTGTCTCTTGGTGATTATTGATACGATCCATGACAAGTCTCTGACCGTGGAGTATGTGACAGGGAGGCATCCGTCAACCTTTGTGTGGCTGCCTGGAGAGTGCATTTCATACTTTCTGGAAAACCTGTGTGGACTGCATGGCCCATCTCTAGCAGCAGCAAGACGCCCCATTGTGCAGGGGGGCTGTACATGGTTGAAGTGGCTGACCAGGCTGGTTACCTGATTGAGTGTGACTGTTTGCTGGGGTTGCTGCTGGTCCAGTACTGTTGTAGGGTCTGCTTCCCTGGTGGTCCAGAGCCACAAAACATTATGGATAAGCAATTCTACTACTGTCTCAGGCAGCTAGTTGTGTTGGTGAAGAACCTGGAGATTTTCAGAGTATTGCTGGACATTGTATACTGTTGTATAGTTCTGCAAGAGACTGTGAGAAAATGAAGGACTTGGAACTTAGAATGAGAGCGGGTGTTTCTTAAGGATACTGTTCCTCCAATAAAATGCTTCGCCAGTGCATCTGTACCTATCGCTGAAACCTTTGTGACAGGGGGAGGGAGAGTGCGTAAGCTGACTCCAACCAGTGCATCAGTGTGTGTGTCTCTGAAACACTTTTAAAGGAGTGAGGGAGTTAGGGATGTGGGAGGGTGAGGGAGGGGGGAGTGGGTAAGCTGCCCCTCTTGTAATTCGAACTACGGAAGGTGCGTGTGCCAGGGTGTGCTTGTCTGCTTGTCCTTTTTTATTTTTTAGGGTTCTTTTTTAATGAGAATGCAACATGTCAATTTGATGTACCACAGTGCATGTATGTTTATGTGAAGACAAAATTTCAGTTGGTGGTATGGTGGTATTGGCCACTTCAGTTAGCTAGAATGACGTCTCTACGTCATGTGGGCTCTCTGAACAATACCTCTGCAAACTTTTAATTTTCAGTTTGTGTCACAATCAGCTTTAAAACCCCCCACAGACATTTTAGATCATCCTGTGTGCCACGCCCACCTTGTTACCTTGTGTTAATGCCCAATTGTTCCCACCTGTTGCTCGTTGAGTTCAGCTTGTCTTGTGTATTTAGTCCGCATCTCGGTTAGGTTCCCCCAGATCTGTCATTGTTGTCAATGCCTTGTGTGAGTATCCGTCCTGTGTTCGACTCTCCTAATAAACCCCGTTCTTCTGTCAACCTGGCTGCTCTCGCCTCCCTTGCCTGCTCGCACGTTATGACACACACACGCCTGTGTGTATATATACATTTTGTGAAGGACTCTCCATTTGTAATTATGGTGATTGCAGGTTATTGCGTTTCAATCACACTACGAACACTTACAAAGTCCTGGTCCGACGTTGTCGCCTACAGAATGTTAGTGGCTGACTTGAATGTTGAATGCTGTATTGTATTATACTGTAGTGTTTCTGTTTGTTTTGCACATGGAGCCAGGAGAAACGCAATTTCGTTCTACCATGCACTCTCAATGTGTGGTATGAATGACAATAAAGTTTACTTGAACTTGAACTTGAATAGACAGGTGCGTGTAATATCCAAACATCACAGAAGTCTGTGAGTACAAAGGCATGGATTCGTATCTGAATGCTGTAGTGTCATTCTACTCTTACCTGGGTGCGCCTCATTATGGCAGTGACAGCTGTCAGTGAATAAGGAGTACTTCATCAAAGGGCTGTACTCCTTACTAAGGCGACTGTTGTCCCTCTGAAGTTATGTGTGTAATGAAGAAACTGCACAACATCCAATGGTCTGCATAGGGCTACAAATACACATACACATATGTACACTACAGGGGTGGGTAATCATATCCAGAAAGGGCCGGTGTGTTTGCAGGTTTTTTTGGGATAACTGTTCGATTAATCTATGTTCTACTCCAAGCATGGAGTTGCAGCGAAAAGCTGCATGCCTAACGGCCTTTTCTGAACAAAATTAGTCCCTGTGCTAATCAATACTTTGCAGTCTGAGATTTGTCCCTATTACTCACTAGACAGTTACCGTACTTATGACCAGAGACCCACACAACAATTACGTTTCAAACTACATTTTCAGACAACTTCACATTATATGTGACCGTAGAGCTAAATTGTTCCTTATTATGTATTAAAGATTATTAAATTTCTTACTTACATGGTGACTATACCCTTATTAAACTGCATTTTCCACTATCGCTGACGAATTTACATGGAACCACGCTTCTAGAAATGCATCACAAGACCATAGAGATCATGCGGGACAGTATTTAAAAAAATTAAACATTATAATTGCGTGATTTCTAAAAAAATATGGTTGTAGTGTGTTGTCTTCCTTATTCTGCTCAGTATCCTATCAATTTGTTTGAAATTGTATGCTTCGTTTTGTGATAAAAAAGGAGACAATCATGAATATCAAACGAATGTCAAACATTAAACTAACTTTACTGCAGTCTCACACCCCCATGTTCATATAACAGGCACTCTGATATACTTTTCGATGACAGGCCTTGTTTTGCCATCTCTATGATCACGCCTGAGTATTGTTCCAACGTCATGATGATGGTCCAGTCTACACACCAGATCCAGTGTTTGCTGTAAGTGGCGCATTACCTGTCTAGGTTGTTGACCTACAAAATAAAGGGCGTTTTCTTGTTTTTGTTTCTTGCGTTTTTCTTTTCTGATGTGTGAAAGGACAAAATGAAAAAATAATTGTTCTGCATTTTTCATTTTTAAGTTGAGAATTAAATGTGTCTTTTTTTCTTTGTTAAATGATTTTTCTGAAAAGAAATTTCAAATACCAAAAAGTACACAGACCGACCAAGAAGAAAGTAACTGTGCGCATGTTTTGAATCATGAATTGTTTTGAATCGAGAATCGGTTTTGAATAGAATCATGAGCCCAAGAATCAAAATTTTTGTGTTAACTGAGCAAAGCTAGGAAAAATATTATCAATGTAGATATCATTGACTACTGCAATACCTGCTCTTTGCCAAATATTAAATGCTTTATCATTAAGAGAGAGGGGGAATATAGGATTACGTTTAATAGGTGAAACCAGTGGCAAACGTTGGAGGCCAAAATGGTTTAGAAATTGCGACCAAATTCGTAATGATTGCCGGACAATGGTATTACCATAAGGGAGACGTGAGACTGCAGACGTGAACAGTGCGGCCAGTGAGGCTGGGGAGCAAGAACCCTCTTCAATTCTAACCCAAGCTGGGACCCAATCACAGAGCCCGAAATGACTCTGAAACCAGAACAATGTAGAATGTATATTTGCCGCCCAGTAGTAGAATAAAAAATTAAGAAGGGCAAGCCCACCCTCAACCCTTGGTCTCTGAAGTATTTACCTTCGATTTCTGGCTGGTCTTTTGTTCCAAATAAAAGACGAAATATGTTGGTTTAAAGATTTAGGTACAAACATTGGAATACACTGAAATAAATACAGAAATCTAGGCAAAAAATTCATTTTTACTGAATTCACACGTCCAGCCAGAGAAATAGGGAGAGCAGACCAGCGAGCAAAATCATTCTGAACTCGCCGGAGAAGTCGGGTACACTTACGGGTAATTGTTATTCCGAAGTATTTAGAACTATGAGACGCAACTTTAAACATTGAAACATTTGTCTGTAAATCAATGTGGATAAATCTCACTTTTACTTATATTCAATTTATAACCGGAAAAGAGGCTAAAAGAACTTATAATTCTCAGGACAGGTAAAGAAACAGCCGGGTCAGATATATAGAGCAACACACCATCAGTGTATAGAGAGATTTTGTGAACTGTACCAGCTCTCACAATTCCCCGTACAGACTGCTCAGTACGAATGGCAATTGCCAGAGGTTCAATTACCAATGCAAAAAGCAAAGGTGAAAGTGGGCAGCCCTGTCTAATGCCAAGTTTCAAGGGGAAATTAGAGGAGGATACTCCATTTGTTTGAACTGAGAAGACTGGAAAGGAATATAAAAGTTTAATCCCGGAAATAAATGCTTTGCCAAAACCAAATTTCTGTAGCACATAAAAAAGGTAATCCCATTCTACACAACTGAAGGCCTTCTCTGCATCAAGCAGAAGAGCCTCCGATGGATGAGAATTAGAAGAGTAAATTATATTCAATGCTCTTCTTATATTATGAGACAATAATCTATTTTTAATGAACCCCGTTTGATCATTGTGTATAATTTCAGGTAGGACAGCCTCAAGATGCTTGTTATGCATGGGAGTCGGCGAGCAGGCAGGAGAGTCGAGCCGTGAATACGAGGATAAACAAGGTTTAATGACAGGGGAACACAACGCTTGACAACATCAACTAACATTAATGACTGATCCAGGGATACTGACACAGATGCAGATTAAATACGCAAGACAAGCCAGGACTCACAGGAAACAGGTGCAAACAATCGGGAAGTAACACAAAGTAACGAGGTGGGTGTGGCACACAGGAGGATTGTATGAGCAGGTCATGACAACGCTTTGCAAGCATTTTAGCCAGAATCTTTACGTCAAAATTTAGAAGACTTATTGGCCTGTAAGAGCCACAATCGAGTGGATCTTTGTCTTTTTTTAAGATTAAAGAAATACAAGATTGACGAAGGGTTGAGGGCAGGCAGCCATTATTAAAGGAGTCTTCTAATAGGTGCTCATGCCCAGAACATGTCCTAATCAGATGCCCGAGCCACCTCATCTGACTCCTCTCAATGCGGAGGAGCAGCGGCTCTACTCTGAGCCCTACTCTACTCACCCTTTCTCTAAGGGAGAGCCCAGCCACCCTACAGAGGAAACTCATTTCGGCCATTTGTACCCGCAATCTCGTTCTTTCGGTCACTACCCACAGCTCATGACCATAGGTGAGGGTAGTAACGTAGATCGACTGTTGCCTTTTGGCTCCGCTCTTTCTTCACCATGACAGACCGATGCAGTGCCCGCATCACTGCGGACACCGCACCGATCTGCCTGTCAACCTCCCGCTCCATCCTCCCCTCATTCGTGAACAAGACCCCGAGATACTTAAACTCCAGCACTTGACGGAGGACCCCATCCCCGTCCCAGAGAGAGCATACTACCATTTTCCGGCTGAGGACCAAGGTTTCGGATTTGGAGGTGCTGATTCTCATCCCAGCCGCTTCACACTCGGCTGCGAACTGTCTAAGTTAGAGCTGGAGGTCACGTTCTGATGAAGCCAACAGGACCACATCATCCGCAAAAAGCAGAGACCTAATCCTGAGGTCACCAA
>JAODKF010000056.1:500429-511008 GCA_026779585.1 Mormyrus proboscirostris | reverse complement strand
TATACTGGACCGTCAGGTACACAAATGCCGGGTAATTTGCACAAAAGACACACGAGGATCAAACAGGGAATACACAAGCCACAGGAAAACATAACACCACCATCAGGAAGACAATTATAACCCTAACAACAACAATACAAGGGCTATTTATAATACACAAACAGAGGGCTACATAGACAAGCGCTCGCAAGGTATGCTGGGATGCGCAGATTTCACCGGTGCTACACTGCCCTCCCCTCAAAGGTCGACCATCCTGTCGACCACCAACTCCATTCCCCACCTCAGTTCAGAAGCAAGTCCTGGGGGTCCACTAGCAGCTGCCGGTGTGTTGCCTCCAATGACAGAGCGCAGAAGGTCAGATGCCACCTGCTGCAACAGGCCTGGCTCAACAGTGGTGTACTGATTTACACCTAAATGACCAAGTCATCATAAATTACCCAAAAAACCCAACACTGACTGTGAGCAGACTCAATAGATTGTGTGTAGTGTCCACTCCTAAAAATACACAGAAATGCTGTCTGCATGTATGTGAATATTAAATAGATTCATTGGTCACATTTGCATTGTTTTGCATAATCTTATGGAAATATGCATCTTTCATAAAGGAAACCACCAGGACCTGTTCCACCAACCAAATGAAACCAGATTATCTTCCACAAGATACTCCACGCACGTCTTTCCAACTCGACCTTTTTGAGCCCTATCGGAATCCGTAGTTCGTAGAACACGGACGCAGAGGACAGCAGGTACTTGGGCTCGTGATGCAGGAAAGTCACAGAGACGGTTTATTTCACATGTTGTTGGCTTTATCATGACTTGTTCATTTCGGTGATTAAATCAGTGTAACCAAACAGCTGTTTTGCACATTACTTGTAAATAACCGACTCAATCGTGTAGTCTTTAGACTTACTAATGTATTACGTTTACGTATATATTGATGTTTTCTTAGTTTACCGCAACAGTGATTTGCTTCATGTATGTGATAATTGTGAGAAATCGCTAGGTAGTTTGTTTCCTTTTGTTAATCGGAGATGACTCGTAGAGCCATGGGACCCTTCGCCAGGAAGCTCTTCAAAGGGGTGCTGTTTTTAGAAATTGCTGGAGTTGTCGGGGCCTATTCTCTTTTTCATAAGATGAATACCAGCAAAGGTTTTCATTTATTATTATTATTATTATTATTATTGTCAATCGAAATTAACATACAGTATGTGGGTCATTCATACTGTCATCCTCCGTGTCTCAGATTTCAGGTATACTATGAACAAGAGTTTTCCAGCAGTGCTCGAAGGTAATGACACCATCATCCGTCGTGGTCACGTGCCCTAATATAAAGGGAGATACATTGCTCATTTATTTTCTTTATGGCGTATTTTTCTTTCTTTCTTAATTGGGCATGTGAATCACGGATGATAAATTATCATTACACTTGATCAGGATTAGGGTTTTTTAACCTTTTATATACCAGGGATTCTAAAATTAAAATGGACCAGAAGGTGCCCCTAATGCGGGATAAGTAACAATAGACCCTTGAATATTTTTCACTGCTCTAACGACCCACAGCTGATGCGAATCCAATTTGGATCTCCCAGATCCTTCTTATAGCACTATGGATTTGTGGTAAACCAAAAGGTGGAAAGGGAATCGAACTGTTAATCTGAAGATTTAGATTTCTCATTTATAAGCACCATAACCATGCACAATACTGTGGATTTAAAAAAAAAAAAAAAACTGTTAATAAAAACTACCGGTTTTAAGCTTTCATGGCATACTCGAGCTGACTCATTTTGAAGCTCTTCTGTTTTGTTAAAGTCACATTCAGAATGTTCTCAAACCTTTGATGTGCTTATACTACAGGGTTGTAGGGTCTGTGGATTACTGTCAATAAAAATTGCTATTTTTGTCCAAAACAGAAGTCAAGTATGCACATTTTGTAGAGTATTGTGAATGAATCATGTTTTAAAACAATAACTAGAATTTTTTACTGTAAGCTAGATAAGGATCCAGCAAGGTCTGTCAGTGAGCCTTTAATTTAGTTATATTTAGATTTTTATTCCAAAAGCTATGGGAAGGAAATGATCTTTATTGATTTGCTGTGGCCTGTGCCAACAAGTCAATCCTAGGCTTGTGAGTTAGGAGTAGAAAAGATCTCATCTCTCTTCCAGTCAAAGCTTAGCCCCACTGCCTGGTGCCAGCTGATTGGCAGTGAGGACTGAAGCCAAATTCATATAGACATCAAGCAAACATCCTACTGTACTTAGACTCCATATCTTGTATGCAAACACTGATGACTTATCACTAGCAAACTAGAAAAAACAAGAGATACAGATTGTCTATTAAACTAGTTTTACAAGTAACATTGTATTTGTTGCTTCTTGAAACAAAAACCATATACAGCTACAGATTCCTGCTTATAGGTTTTATACAAAATGATTTAAACCATATTAAGATTTGACTGGATCAAATATCTGAAAGTTTGAGGTATACGAAGATTAGATCAGAAACATTTCTGAAGGAGTCTACAAGTTTCATATAAATCTTTATTGCTGGAATGCCAGTGTTCATAGGCTAACATCTTATCATATGATTGGTTCCTTTCAGTCTATTACAAGTCTAATGAGTGGGCTGGGATCTACGGGATCCGGGAGAGCGACCTGGACACATGGTCCTCCGAGAAGTAATGCAAGATCCCTGAGCAGAGCAGAGGTGGCACAGGAGCCCCCAGGAACAAACGGCAGGGCCGCCATTCTCCTGCCTGGCCCAGGACCAGCCAATCAGCAGCTACTACTTTTTTCTTGTTTTGTTCCCCACTTTGCCAGACTGTTTCCTCCTCTGGAAGGCGGCTTTCTTCCTCCTCAGCGTTTTGGCGTCTCTGCCGTGCAGCCAGTCGTCCCGCTGGGCTTCCCACTTGAGCTGTTTGAGGCCTGAAGAGGGATCGCAGACACCACTGAATCAAAAGGCAAACTGCTGGACCTGTCATCTAGCCTTATTGTACTATTTATCAGTGTAATTAAAAACAACAGTACCTAGTGTACCCAGGACAGATTAAGGCAAGGCTAAAAATTCTGTTCTTCCTGGTCAGATAAGGTAATAAATCCTTTCGTGAGTTCTAGAAAATGTGACTGGACATGCAGCTAAACTTTGGCACAATCTCGCCTCAACTTTCAATGGAAAAAGTGTCTAATATCACTGGCATCTAGCTTTTGAAATAAAGAGCCTGTATTCCTGCTATTCTCTGCTGAAGCCTTTGACTTGTGTTCTGCTGAGCTGTGATTCATGCGGCATCCCGGTGACTGGGGTACCAGGAATGTTACTCACTTGCTTGGTCTCTGTTTGCCATGGCATCCATGCCAATGTTGTCAAACTTTGATCCAGCATTTTCATCCAGCAGATACCCAAACTGTGAAGGGGTGGTGGTTACAAACATGAATCAGTAACGGAGCTGACAGTGGATTCGTCTCTTCGGATAAATGCACAAATCTCATGTGACTTTAAATACCTTAAAGTCCTATTCAGTCCTTCTGACAAACTAACAGATTTTGGCCTTTTTGTGTTATCCTTTATTGAGTTCTAGAGTACTTAATGTTTAAGTCTGTTTTAACCATAATGTGTTAGACCCACAATTAGAAACTTTCTAAGCATTGTACCTCCTCTGCAGTGGCAAACATGTTATTGTTGGTTTTAGCTTCTTTCTTCTTTTGCCTTGACTGTGTTCCTGAGATGAAAGAATATAGCACACTTAATTTGCATCATATTGATCAATTCATACTACCCAAATAAATCTGTTTAGTAAGTGTATATTTGTTCACAAAATAATTTAAAATTACAACATGTGCAAATTAACACACACAAAATTATTTTTGTTCTCCAAAAAGTTACTGAATTCTTGTTAGATGGCTATATGAACACCACTTTGGTTCCTAAAGGGCACCACTGCCCTTCAAAGTATTTGTTAAAATTCACCCCCAGCCCACCTAAATTATTCATTAGTTAAATTATTTGATGAGATTTGAACCGACAACTTTCCATTCATGGGAACAGCATCCATAGCCACAGATGCCTTGTTTCCACCAACATGGAGCTGGTGCTGTTGCCGGTGCTGGGCTGGTTTTCGCTTAGTGCCTTTTGAGAACCAGCCTGTGTTTCCACAGGTTTCCAAAAATAATGGAACAGAAATGCTAGGTAGGTGGAAGTGAAAGTAAAGTTAATCAGTATTTGGCTTTTTGGGTTTATTTTGCCGAACCGAAAAAAAGGTTTCCAGAGTATGACTCGCTGTGCCCTCCCTCTATTGCCTGTATCCACTTTTGTCCCTGTAAAGGCTCCTCATTTGTGTGTGTGTGAGTTTATTCTTTATTCTTGCTTGTTGTTTTATTGCTGTTCTTTTAAGGATCACGCAATGAAAGTGTCTGCTAAAACTACACTCTGTTTTCCACATTATGATCTCTTCGCCACTTGAATTCCACAATATTTTACTTATTCAACCTGTCACATATTTATACTTTATTATTGAATCTGGCCAGCAGATCGATCTTTCGTCTTTCTCAGAATAAAAATAATGATAATAACCTTATTCCGCTAATTAGCTGGCAAGTTGTTTCACTGTCAGCACCTCCGATATTAGATGGAACTATAACGGTTATAGACTGAATTTTCCATATACGAACAGTTTGGACACTATAGCCCATCCCACCCCAACTGACGTTACGGTGCCAAATTCTGAACCCAGCTTTTCTGTGGTGCTGTGCTGGAGCCATTTAATCTGGACCAGGGCCATTTTTTTGTGCTGGAAACACATGGAATCAGTGCCGGACTGGGAAAAAATCTGGCACCACCACCAGCACCACGTTAGTAGAAACGAGGCTACAGAGACACACTGCCCCACACACATAGCCGCATAGCCGGCAGGATTACCGAGTGAACCAGCGAAGTCCAGCGCATCAAACTTCTGTTTTCTGCCCTTCTTAGACGCTTTACTCGTTTCTGACACCACATTCATCTCATCTTCAGAATCTGTACAAAAAATAATGTGTAATACTAAGCATAATATTAGGTGTAATATAGCTATGGTCATATTAAGTTACGTCACTTCCATTACCTGCTCCTCCCTCCTCCTCCTCCCCGCCTAGATCCATAAATGCCCCTCCATCCTCCTCCAGCTCATCCCCGAAATCCTCCTCGTCCATGCTGCCCAGGGACACCTCCTCATCATCCAGGTCATCCATATCAAGATCAGAGTCAGAGTCGTCCTCATCCTCACTCTGTCTCTTCTTTTTACTTTTGCCCTTCACATTACTGAAATTGGGACATGATGGAGTTACATACTGACAATGAATTTTGTGGCCTCTGGGGGGCTGATCATATTTTTCTGTGCATTGTGTGTCAGGAAATTCAACAAGAGCCTTGGACCTTTGGAATTTGACTCACCCAGCAAAGTCAAGACCGTCGTCCATTAAGTCTGTGAAGTAACTATCACCTTCAAATGAATCTGCCATGAAAAATTAAATTACATAAAATTGTTAAGAGAAAATTCAGGATTGTGACAAGGCTGATTAAATTCTCTTAAGGTGAAGTAAACCAATCACATAGGGCGAGGCTCAATGTCTCAAAATGACCTCAATGCTACTAATTTTTAAAGAATTTTAGTCTTCATCCTTGACCCTAAAGAACCTCTGTGAATGTTGATTTACACTCCAGCAAATCTAACACTTATTTGGTGAAAACAGTAGGATGTTGAACAGCATCATAAATCTTACCAAGTGCTTTCTCAAACTCATCGTCATCTACTTCTTCCACACTTTCATCATCTCTGTCTTTCCTGCGATACTGCCGCTTATCCTTCTCACGACTCTTGAAGAACCTGGTTAGGGTGAAGGGGGGGTTAATTACACATTCTCCACCGCAACATCAGCCATATTACTCTGGGCCAACACTGAAGACACAAAGTGTGATATTCTCACCGATAGAAGAACACTTCATCCACTGGGATTTGGCTCTCGTCCTTTGCCAGGAACTCCACAGAGTTTACTTAGAAAATAAAAATAAAAAAAACATATTTTTCCATGACAAAAACAAAACATTGATGAGGAGGCAGCTCATTTTGGATTGTGTAATAATAATAATAATAATAATAATAATAATAATAATAATAAAATGCTAAAACCCAAGGTCACCTTTCATAGCCCATAAAAGACAACAACATTTTTAACAACAAAAACAAATAATTATTTACATAATAAGACAACAATTGGGTTAAAGTGAGTAAGCCAATTTAAACAGATGGGTTTTGAGTTTTGACTTAATGGAAAAGAATCCAGGTACCACTAGAGAGGAGAGGAAATTTACCAGGCAAATTGCGGCTGTTGCTCATAGATAGCTTGTGTTTGGCCTGCATCACCGTACTGTCTATGTTTTCTGCAGAGTGAAGAGGTAGGAATGTCATAAACACAAGATGACCCTGAGACAGAGAAACTAAAATATATATACCTATCAGCTTAGGGAAGGGAAGACAGAATGATGAACACCAGGGTTACCTCTGACTTTCTGCTGTTTGGGATTCCTGAAGACAAAACGATCCAGGAAACGGATGAGGGTAAAGTCCTGCAGAGGGTCACCTGTGTACTGGATAAAGTCACCCTGAAGGGAAGCGGTAATAAAAATAACCAGAAAGTGGAAGCCCAAAGGATTCTTTGCCTGACAGAAATGTAAACATCTGCTTTAATATACATCACGTCCGTAAGTAAGAAACGGTTAACACAGCAATGTGCTGCTTTTGAAAATATGGCCACTCTACCTTCAAGATAGTATGGGCGAAGAGAGCCACGGATGGATGGAAGTGTGCACAGAGCTGAGAAAGACAAAAATACAAAAAAAAACAAATTAACAATAAAAACAAAGCACTGGTTTGTGATTTGGCAAGTCAATATCTAGCTACGGACTCTGTGCAGCTCCCACAGTGTGGTGCGGTCTGCCCCGCAGAATAAAGGGTTTCTGTGTAACGGGTCATAGGTCTCCAACGTCGTCGCCCCTGAACAGAAAGATAATAATCAAGATGATATATGAGAAATCAATTCTGTTGCAGGCAAAGACTGACAAACTGATTAAACAATTTAATTCAGGCTAACATTCAAATTCTGATTTTTTTTCCAGTTCCTTTTAAAGGAAAAAAAAATTAATAATTTATTTCCTGGTCATACAAGCAGGCCGACAGAAAGACAGCTCTTACCCTCGAGATTCTGGTAGTGTACCCAAGATGCCACCTCCTTGGCTTTTTCTGGTTTGGCGCTCTGCCCTTCCTCCACCTTATCTGCATCGGTAAACCTCTCCTCTTCATCATCGTCATTATTCACTATGTCTTTGAAAGTCTCCTCCTCATAGCCCTGCACAGCAAAGGTAGAAATTATGTTTTATGTGTAAAAAAGGGATTCTGATGTAGAATTAAACTACACTAAAGGCTGATGTCTGTGTCACTGAACAATCACACCGCCAAAATGCTAGGTGACACATAGTTTTGGATGGTGCATTTATTGCCTTCCCATCCTGCGATACATTCCGTTCTTACATTCAATGCATGCAACTGAAACAGAAAAAAACAAACATTTAACAAAGTATCCATGTATTGAGTCCTAGTTATCTTTGTGCTGCTCCCAACATCCTGTAGACAAATTTGGAATAATGTTGGGCCACTACAAAGTCACTGTTTATGAATTTTTAGTGTCTATACTACTTTTCATTTTTTTAAGTAAGAATAAACTTAATGGAGGTAAGTGAATTTGGCACTGTCATCCAGAGCATACTGTAGACCTGTTGCTATGATGCCTAGGGTGGGTTATTTCATGCTAGATTTAAGCAGAACTTCAGTTTCAATCAGGGATAAGTACACTTGAGATGTACGTTTTCTTTGCTCCCATAATAAAAATGAATGCTACCAAGCGGACCAATCACAGTACACAGCTCCGCGTTGCCGTGATGTGTAGCTACATTTCTGGGGAGGTGCGTATCAGATTACGCTGAAGGCTACAGTGTAGGGTGTACAGCTATGTGGTACTAACAGCAATAATTTGACGGAAAAGTACAAATCAGCATTAAGCAATATAATAAGTTTTTTTTTTTTTTATACAGACGATACTTCAGTGGTTGTTCTGATCATCTCGGACCAGGGCATTACTCACGCTGCTGTCCTGCAGTAAGACCCTGAGTCCAGGCTTGGCCTTCATCACTTCTGACACCAGGAAAAGTGCCCCGCAGGCAAAAGTGGGGTTCTGCTCACAGCTGACCTGCAACAACCTCTTCACAAAGGCCTTCACCCTTCGCAAAACCACATCTGATTTCAAGGACTTGTACAGCAGGTTGAGGAACATGCCATGCCTGGAACACTGCGAGAGGCCTGGATCCAGCAGCTTCCTGTCACATGCAAGGGTATGTAGGAAACAAATGGGTCATAGAAGAAAGGCAGCATTCAAACACAACAAAAAAACATATGGATCCTTCCAAGGAAAAGGACTAAATTACCATTAAACTTCTTTCTGGTTAATATTTTTACATTTCCTTACAAGTTGCAGCAAAACAACACTCACTTATAGAGGGCAACATAGTAGCGGTCAGAGATAGTCTGTTGGGAATCCATCACTTGGTAAAGCAGCATGAGAGCCTGGATGGCGGTATTGAACTTCACCAAGTGCACCACTTTGAATAGAGTGTCCAGCTGCTCCTTAATCTTGTCATCGTCCACGTTGGCATATGGGTACGCCCGGTTGACACCCGAAAGCAGGGCACTCAGCATCTTCGATTCGATATCCTTGTTCTTGATGCAAGCACGAAAGAAGGAAAAGTAGATGGAGATGAGCCTACTTGCCAGGTCGGCCTCGTCGTGGCTGAGCACCATCTGGTTGAGGAAGCACACAGCGTAGTACTGTGCCTTGGAACTGATGTTTGGCCTGAACATTAGCCGCTCGACCTCACTGCAGACCACTGCTTTCATATTGGGATGTTTATGTAATAGCATGTCAAGGAGGTAGGAGGCCTTGGCTGCCATTTTGTACTCGGGGTCTCCCAACTTGTTGACCACTTGGGCAAGCAGGGCCTTCTCCTGCTCAGGGCGGTTGCACAGCAGTTCATGTGCTGTAGTCAGGGCTTGGGCCTTGGTGTCTGCCACAGTATCATGAGCCAGAGACTCAAGTGACACCACAAACTCTGCCACCTGATGCTTCAGCTGGTGCTCAAAGTACCAGAGGATAAGCCGGCGATCACGGGCGTCCCTGTTCCCACTGGACAACTTCTCCAGGTCGCCAAAGGGATGCTGAGAAAACGTCCTGAGCTTGCGGTTCTCTGGGAGCAGATCAGACATCAGAAGTTCCCTTAGGGTGTCTAGGGCCATCAGGCTTTGGCGACGACCGCCTTTCTTCCTGATCTGCGACACCAGGTTTTCCACAAGCTGCAGGTTGTGGAGCGGCGCATCCTGTATCAGCAATGTCATGGCTGCCATCCTGTCAGCCAGAGTCCCTGTGGACACCACCGTCTTCATCCAAGTGGAACTGGCACCCTTGTTTGAGTGTTTCTTGCTCTTGAAAAGTTCTGTTTCCGCCTCAAACAACTTCTGAGCCAGGCATTTGTATTTGGATACAAGAGACTCATCTTGTGGAGTGAAATTGCTCTCACTAGTGTAGTCCAGATCAAACCACTTGCCCCCAGGCTTAATAAGTAGTATCTGTCTCGGCTGGAAATCAAAAACGTTGGCATTCATTTTGATCTTCTTCCTAGGAACCTCATTACTTAATATTTCTTTGGACTTCTTGGTTTTATTTTTGTCTTTGGTTCCTGTTTGTGGGCCATCCTGTAAATCTGTTGGGACTTTCTCTGGAACTTTCTGCGTTTTTTCTGCCTCCACATTTTTCCTCACCCCATTCTTACCAACCTCTATCTGCTGCTCATCAGGCTCTTCTTGTATTATTTGAAGGGGGTTGTATGCCCGTATACCCAGTTTGGTGATGAAGTCCTCAAGCTCCCCCTCTTTCAGATCATCAATGGAATCTTTCTTTCCGCCGTCAATGAGCTCACTGCAGTCGTTTACAGAGACCAGCATGGCATAATCTGCCTGTTTAAATACAACGGTATATTTATAAAAAATAATTACGAGTACAACATTAATATATTAGTGTGGCGACATATACTTCATCTGTCATTTGTATAAATGACATTCTATATTAACGATGAATTTCACAAGCAAAATGTAACTAGTCTAAATGTAACATTGCTGTCAAGTGTGGGACAAAATCTCTACGAAAAATCTACATATATATAATAAAAGATAGGGTGACAGTAAATATACCCCACAGATGTTTATTTAATTTGAAGATGAGGTTTTCTTAAAATAAACAAGTCACACCTCCTACGAAAATGTACGTGCACTCAGAACTCCAAATCTATCAACTGAAAAACAATCAACACAACGTAATACAGTACTATTTCTGCACAAGATAAAGTTAAAGAGTCACTATAGTCCTTAGCGTAACAGAAATTCGCTCGGTGCTGTTTAATTTTTATATATGATTAACACGTGGATGCTCAAAAAAGTCGTAGACTTGCT
>JAODKF010000056.1:460077-479631 GCA_026779585.1 Mormyrus proboscirostris | reverse complement strand
AGTAAACCCCCGTTTCCTCGTGCTCCTGGCTCCTCTCCCTTCCTTGCCCGCTCGCCTGTGCTCCGAAACGTGACAATACAAGTCTTATGACTCTTTTTTATTTCTCTTTATCACTTGCATACATTTTTATAAAATAAGTCTCCCTTTCTGGGGACCAAAAAAATGTGTCCACAAGATCAAAATAACATATGTATCATATTGTTGGGACAAAAAGTCCCCACAATGTAATACACACGCACACACACACACATACAGAGTGGAGGGAGAATTCAATCCCCCGACCACATAATGTTACCCACTATGACCACCAGTTACAAAAATTAACAAACAGTCGGAGCAGGTGGCATCACATGGCAACTAGTGGTGGGCGGTACACCAGTGTGTTACAGGTGTGATTGTGCGTTATGGTATGGATTTGCACTATACCATTAACACTGCGAGAAGTCAATAGCCTAATTATACAGCAGTTTTTTTTATAAAAAAATAAAGCATTTCATTTTCTTCAAAGCTTTATTTGTAATCTGAACACTTGTCCTTGTATAGTAAATGTAATCAGTTTTTCTGCGTTGCATGAATTTTGCATGAAACATACTGTCACGCCATATCCTGATAGCAAATTAACAAATTCAAAGTAACCAAAATTTGTGTAATTATACACATTAGACAAAAATAACCTGATTACATATATAGTTGCAAATTAAAAAGTAAAACATATTCGCTAAATCTGCATATATGTACGCCACTGCCTTCATGCAAAGTGCATGGTAAAAGATAAAGGTGTATGGTGCGTGGGAAAAGTATCAAGGTACGTATGCAGCATTTTTGTTTGCACTAATGTATCGTTAGTGTTAATAACACCAGCAAATCTAACAATCTCAAACAAAAAGAGCAGCTGCTCAGTCCTGAAATCGGAAAGCTGATAAGTTTTCAAACACAGTATTTGATTGGTGATTTCATGTTTGTCAAAGTTTTCATTCTTTAACAACTGTTGTAATTTTTCATACAAATCACCTCTGGTGAAACAATTAAAAAACACATTTTCAGAGTTGCCAACTCATGCATCTAGCATGACACTCACACTTTCAGACAGAATTCCATTATAAACCTAAAATTAGCCACATCAAATGTGTTGGGTAAACCCTATTGGCAAACCGTACAGACTATTTACAAGGTAATAAACTCTTACATAAATATAAATGTGTGTAGACTTGCCTTGAATTGAAAACCTCACTCCAGCTAGCCGACCAAAGTTGGTAACCCTGTGTTTTATAATACTGTCACCATCCAAAAAGTGAAAAATATTGTGACAATAATTTTAGGTCATATCGCCCGCCCCTATTTCCAACCGCCATCAGTTTGGCCAAACCAAACAAATGCAGGCGGTGTCTTTGACTCACCGGAAAGGACGACCTCAATGAGATCCCCCTCGTGAATGTCCTCGGCTGACGTCAGGCGCTGCAGAATGTTCTCAGAGTTCAAGTCATGGCGGAAGAGTAGGATCTTGTCATACATCCCGAAGAATCCACACTCAGGGAACTGGGGAAAGAAGTGGGGACACATTTCACAGGTGGCATGGCAATACATGCAGGCATGACACCTCAAGCTTGGCCCATACCAATTATAACAGCATGGCATGAAAACAGCAGCCCAGGGCAAGCAGCCTTCAAAAACCACACACAGGTGATGAGTTACTGCACTATTTTCCGTCACCATGGTTTCATGAAAGCAAATTATCCAATGACATCCCTCCATCTCTTCAGAAGATAGACCATTTGCTGACATTCTCTAATAACCCATCTATCCATCCATCCTGAAACCACTTATCCTTGTTGGCAGAAGTGGATAGTGCAGGTGCAGGAAGTAAAAATCCAGTTGAACTAACTAGTTGAGTTCTCTGTAACTGTGACTGTTTATTCAACTAGTTGGTTGAATCAAAATCTTGGTGTGGAATTTTACTTTCTCGATCTGAATTATCTACCTCTTGCTTGTTGGGAGTGGCTGGGAAGCCTATTCCCTGGCAGCATATGGCACAAGGCTGGGGTACACCCCGCTCTTTGTAGCTATATAATTGCAAATAAATTTCACACTTCATAATAACACACAGTGTGTATATTACACACACAAAAGACCTAAGAGCAGTAAAAGCAATTCTCTCAGGTCCAGATTTCATAAGCATTTCTTCTGAAAACATGACTGTAATCAGTGTTAAATCCAACAGCACTGGGGTAACAGCCAGGACAACACCCTCAAGAGGAGGGCAAATCATAAACATCCTGCCATAAGGAAGATGCACCACAGGTCTGCTTCAGCTTTCCAGGAAGCGATCCGTGTGTCCAAATCAGGAGATTTCCCTTTAGGTAAGGTCCAGGCACACTCTCCAGTCACTTTCCAGAGAGTGCCATGCTGGAGGTGCACCGGGATTGACACACACATGTGTTTGTATTCATATCTTTGTGAGGACTTTCCATTTAAGTCGATGGGAAAAACCCTGATCCCAACAATGAAGACCTTAACCTTTACCCAACCTTAACTATAAGTAACCAAAGTACAAGACTTTTGGTTTTTTGATTGCAGTCGTAGATTTTTATAAAATTTAGTTTCACTTTGTGGGGACCGAAAACGTGGTCCCCACATCGTCAAAATATCAGATTTTTAATATATTGTGAGGACATTTGCTTCCCATAATGTAATATATACATGGTCCATCAATACCTCATTGAGTTATTTAAAAAAAAAAGGGTTACATCCTGATTGTTCCGATCCTCGTGTGTGCCACGCCCCCTCTCTAGCTCGGTTGGAATCCAGCCATCCAACTACAGTATATATCAGTAATACAGACAATAATGAAATATCCCCAAAATAACACAAACACTAATGAAATATCCCCACTTACAGATGTGTTTATGAAATCTGCTGTATTACCTATTACATTATCTGCTAAAATTGATTCAAAAACTCGTAAACTGCTGACAAAACCTGGGCTCATAAGCACACAGGGTGACACAGGACCACTGGTAGGTTAGACACTCGGAGATGGGTTACCTTCACGGCCTGTTGTTTGCCTGATCAATGGCACATTTCCACAGGTTGTCTGTCAAAGGAAAGTACCCCTGTCTACAGTAGAAGGTTCTGTGCTAGGAAGATTGTTCGTTTAGTCTAGGATTTGCTGTCAAAAGACGACTGACATATTTAAAAGTGATTCAAAAACAAACAATCTCAGACCAACTTGCACAGCAAAATGTGCTTAACCAAAAGCATACTGAATTCCACATTGCAGACACTGAGAAAGTGGCCCAGCTGTGTGCTAGCATTCTGCCACACAAAGGCAAAACACAAACTACATACTTTATCGAAACTGAGTTATAACCGAAATATCTTCAGTTCAGTTATGTTTAGTTTAGTTATTGTGTTTTGCCTTTTTAGGGCAAGCCTGCAGCATGTGATCCATTTGTAATCACATGATGCATGTGTATGTAAACTCAACATCAAGATGGACCTTCGCTGTAGTTCAGTTACATAGATCAGTTATGTTTCACTGGGGAAAAAAAATCCATCACAACACAAAATCAAATAAAAATTATGGATAATTAAGAATGTTAAGAAACTGCTGACCAGAAGGCCTTCTACTTTTTCAGTAGCTATTGTACTGTAATAATTCAATACAAATGCAGGAAAGTCAGTGCTTTAATTGCACCAAGTATTTAACACTGCAGGCCTGCCATTCAGGAGGAAGATTACATTTTCAGAAGAATTTTTGTTTTGACAGAAGCTGCCATAACCTTCCAACAGCCTCATTTTCTGGCATTCTGGAGTGGAGGAACACTGGCAGGCTGCAATATGCTTCTTTGTACAGTAACTTATGTACACCTTTGGGTGTTTGTTTACTATGATCAGGCGTATGAGGCTATACTTCTGTTCAGGCCAATCACTTGGCTGGCAGAGGCCACATCGGTGGGAACTGACTGGCAAGCTTAATCCAAGACAGACACAGAGAGCATAACAAATGTCAACAAGATGGCAACAAGATGAGTTTAGTATCGGATCAAAGGCTAATAGCAGCATATGGGTTATATACAGAGGTGGAGATTTCAGGTCCAGAAAGTAGAAATCCAGACCAGGATTTTGTTTCAACTAACCAGTTGAGTACTCTGTGACTGTGACTCTTTGTACTCAACTGGTTGGTTAAAACAAAATCTTGGTCTGGATTTGTACTTTCTGGGCCTGAAATCTGCACCTCTGGTTATATATGTGTGGGTAGTGGTTTGTGGCTGCTGTGTCTGTGATCAGGTCATTGGTTCAGATCCTGGGCTGAGTGGCTTGATTTGAATGTTAGATCTATGAACAAGGCACTTAACCTCCAGCTTATCCAGTCTGACCTTGTTTTCTCAAAAATGTTCATCACTTTACATAAGTGTCTGCTAAATAGATAAAATGTAAATGCATGTGCTTACTGAGTGAAATAATTCACATCATTGCCAAATATTCTTATAAAACAGATTGAAACGCTACTAAAGGATAGTTACCAAGGAGGTGACTGAACCGAAATGAACTATGTTTACATTTATATTAGTTTATCTAGCTTTGTCGAAAGCGACATAAAAGCAAATGTTGCCAGCGTTGTTAAGGAACCCAACAGACTGATACGTGAAGGCATTCTTAACTCTGTAAATGTTTTAATTTGTTCACCACTTACATAACATCTTTTCAGCAGCTGGTCTCCCCCAGTCTCTGAAATCTATTGCCCACTGGGCCCAGCCTGCCTGAGTCACTGGGGACCTTCCACGACGGCAGAACACAACTAGGGACTAGCCTGGAGGTCCTTGCCGCTTTGATGTGCATTACAGAGGATGGTGTGCAGAACAAATGATCCTGGGGAGAATATGGAAAAGGGCTGTGGAGAAGATAACATTCCAGTGAAAGGGACGGGCCCCTGCGGCCAGCGGGTGTCCTTCAGCCCACTGTCAGCAATGGGCGAGGGCATGGGGCAGCTCTGCACTTGCCAGAGACTTTCCTTCTTCTTTTAGGTCATGGTAGAGGTTCTTTTTATTTGTTTGAGAAAATGCATGAGAAAGCTGTTGAGGAAAGTGTAAAGGATGAGAAAGATGACAAAAGGAGTAAGTAAGAGGTACTTTGACCAAAAAAGTTAGCATGCTGGGGTGGGGGGGCTTGTTTTCGGTAACAGTTGTTGATTGGGTGCTCAAATTCTGAACCAAAGTGAAATTCCTTGTAACACTCCAATTACAGCTGGGCGATATGGACCAAAAATTATATCTCGATATCTTTAGCTGAACCGAGATATACAATATATCTCTTTATTGTTTTTCCATAAAGTAATAACAAATAGAAAGTTCCAAGTCAGAGCCAAATGTCTTCAATGTCACATGCGCACTTTTAATTATAGACAGCTGTGCATGTACATGAAAAAATGGCTCAAAAATGTCAATTTGTCCTTGTCACGCCCAGCTCCGACCAATCCTCCTGTGTGCCACGCCCACCTCGTTACCTCGTGTTTATGCCTGATTGTTCTCACCTGTTGCTCATTAAACTCACCTTGTCGTGTGTATTTTGTTCGTATCTCAGTTAGTCTCCCCAGATCTGTCATTGTCAATGCCCGTCGATACCCGGTGTAAGTACCTGTCCTGTCTGTTATCTCCAAATAAACCCCGTTCATTTGTCAACCTGGATGCTCTCGCCTCCTTTGCCTGCTCGTTGCTCATACCGAGTGACAGTCCTACCCTACTGTGTTTTGACAGATATATCTATCGATCAGTGCTATCTTACCTTAAATGTTATTGTCATTTTTAAAGGTTGAAACTGAAAGCAGATAATCCAAAAAATAAATACGTAACTGTCACGCCCAGCTCCGTCCGATCCTCATCTGTGCCACGCCCACCTCGTTACCTCGTGTGATTCCCCGATTGTAATCACCTGGGTCTTGTTACTGCTGCTTGTCTCTTGTATTTAGTCCGCATCTCAGTCAGTCTGCCTAGATCCGTCATTGTCGTCTATCCCCGTCAGTGCCTGCTGTGAGTTTTTGTCCGGTCTCCTGCCTATTGAATAAACCCCCGTTTCTCCGTCAACCTGGCTGCTCTCTCCTCCCTTGTCTGCTCGCCGCATGCGCTACATGACAGTAACTTTATGGGCTGATATTTGTACCACTAGAAACTGAATATGAATTTTGTATATTTGAATCTGCAGTTAAAAATCTGAATTTAATCTGAATTCCAATAACTTGAAACAGCGTTTATCCTACCTCGAAAGTTTTCAGTTTGCAAATTCAATTTCAATCTATTGAGACACTCATCTGGGTCATTTCCACGTTTACGACAGTTCTGCTGGTCGGGGTAAAGAGGAGGCGTGCTGGGATGTCAGAAAAACAAATGCTGGATTCGCAAGTTTGTCATTACCTTACGATACATATGACGATAAGCTTTATACACACAAGCGATAGCATAAACATTAACCATACGTCTGGTTAGTGTGGTAGTATATGTGGTTAAATGAACGATTTCTGGCACTGCTAGTTTATGTTAATATGGTAGACTAGCACAAAACTAGCTAGGGATATGAATTTTACTTCTAGTTTAGTTTAAGTTATGGCTCGCCTGTTCATCTCATGTGGCTTTCCAGCGATGTTTATGCTAAATATTTTTTTAAATATTCATCTCGCCGATATGAGGCGGAAATCCAGTATTCTACGTGAGTATGAATTATTATTTAGCACTTCATAATGCATAAAGAATGTAAATATGACCAGTAAAGTTATGTCTATGCAATGACATTTTTGTGGTGTTCTTGACTCTTTTCCTTGCTTAAACACCTACATTACTAGTGTGTTTTGGTAATGAAAGTTGCCTATTACTGATTAAATAAAACATTACGTTCTTGTGGGGAAAAAACACTGAATATGAAATGAATTCATTGAATTCACTGATGGTGAATCAATGAATGAATTAAGCAAATGTGTTTACATCCACCATACACTCAAAATGGCGAATGGGGGCGTGTTAGACAGTGCAGACATGTGACTGACAAAGACTGATGCAAGGTTTGCTACTGAAGGAAGGGATTTGCAAAAGTTCATGGCTGGGTATTTTTAAAAAACACGCAACTAGAGATGGTCATGCCACCATTATGTTCAGCCAAGGGACCAAACAGTAAAAGAGATGATTGACAAACATCACCTAGGGGTGTGGATCAAGGGAGAAAACAACGATGGTGAATGGCTGAAGAAATGATGATGCTTAAGTGATGATATATTGTTACAGGATAAGAAAATGTATAAAAATTAGTGTAAAACCATATTGGACACATTCCTGCAGGGTGTCCAGCCTTGGCTGTAACCTCACTGTGGCAATAAAGGCTGAAGATCTATACAAGTGGCTCCTAATGCCTGATTGGCGGGGAAGAAAAAACACAACATGAGTGCATCGGTACACATACCCCTGTATCGATCTAAATGTAGAGTTATAAAGCGGGTTTGAGGTGCTATGCGTCTGGTCTGCCGTATGTCTACAGCGATCTCTGTGTACTGTAATAACCGGGAGCATCAGTTGAACTGGCATTTAATATGGTCATCTGTACAGTATAAGCAGTGCTCGAAGTGGAGAAATAAAAGTGTCGCTACTGTATTGACCGCGAGAACGGCGGGGGGGGGGGGGGGTTGGAAACAACAGAAGCGCCTAAAAAACACGCACGGTACTCTCACGTGACACTTGTCTCTGAGTAGCAGAGTACTGGCAACTTGTGAAAAGTGGTGGTACGATAAAGATTAAAATATAGCAGTGCTGGTACAGTTTAATTTTTATTACGTATATGATGACTGCGTATATGATCCCGCATTTTCACTTGCAACACCCCGGCACACGTCTATTTACCACGACCTGCAGAACTGTCGTAAACGTGGAAATGAGTTGCATTGTGAATCTGCGGTAGATTAATTTTCTTCAAGGACCCGAATGTGTGTCACAACAGATTGAAATTGAATTTGTGAACTGAAAACTTTCAAGGTAGGATAAATGCTATTTCAAGTTATTGTAATTCAGATTCAAACTATTAAATTCAGATTCAGTTTTTAACTACAGATTCAAATATACAAAATTCATATTCAGTTTCTAGTGGCACAAATATCAGCCCATATAACTTGTCTCAAAAACACAAACTAATGTAATGTAAGCAGGCATTGCGAGTCTGAAATACCTAATAAGATTAAGTGTTAAAACATGTCAGGTAATTCGACATACAGCATAATAAATCAGTGCGATCAATGTATTTGATAAAATATTTAAAATTTATGAACATTGAAAACGTAGAAATAAGCCATAACTCCAATGCAAGGTAGGATAGATCCATGGGCAGTTCTTCAAACATGAGAAAAGGGGCTTGTTTTCATTGTGCGCATGCGCGGTACCCAAAGGTAGGACGTTTCCAAAGGTTAAGATGAAATGTTAGAACACTGGCATATATTATTTTACCAACCAGTGGGGTATTTCACTAAGCAGGATTTCTTGCTTAACCGAATAACTTGTTGGATTTATGGTGATCTGGGCTAAATGGACTATACAATCGTCCACTTAAATGTAGCTCAGACTACCATAAATGTGACAAGATATGTGACTAAACAAGAAATCCTGCTTCGTGAAATACCCCCCAGCTCCTCTTCGCTAGCTTGCCTCGTGTCTGTGCCTGTCTCCATGTTGTCGCTGCATGCAGGACTTGTGATTGAGTGAGTGGGTGGGAGGGGTGGGTTGTGGTCGGAGAGGGAGAGGGGCGGGGCAGGGCGCAGTTTTGTAAGAGACAGACAGGGTGAGCAGAAATAGGCGAAGTGGCAGCGCTATGAATATAATTTTAAAGCAACAAAAGATATCGATATAAACGATATTGTCTCATCATACATCTTGTACGAAACTATATCGATATATCGTAAAAACCCAATATTTCGCCCAGCCCTAACTCCAATTTACACGAACATATACAAGATGAATTAAAACGTGGCATCTACAAAAATAAGACAGGGGAGAAGGACACCATCATCATCGTCATTATTGCCATGGAAGAGAACTAGGAAGGCTCATGAGTCCACAGAATGTGACTCCTCCAAAAGAGGATGGATACCAAACCCAGAAGACCACCTGACCAATTATCCAGTCTGCAACTGAACTGTGTGCTGGGCACTCAACATCCAATGGCCGGAGATTAAACCTTTAGTTATGGAGCATCTCTGTCAACATGACAGCCTAGGGTCCTGCAGGGTTTTGCTGTTTAAACCTGTTGGGCCAGATCAAACCATTTCATATCTACAGAAAAGCTTATTTCAATCAAAAAGCCAATATCTGCAGCCCACAGAGAAAGTTTAATAATTACCTTCCAGGCTGAAATATTAATTATGGCCCATTTCACATAGACCATAATGCTACAGACAAAAGAAACACACATATAACATAACCTTCTGCCAACTCACCAACCCAGCCTGAAGCCTTTATTGTTATTTGAATCTCTATTTTTATTAATGAAATCAACCTTGTTTTGGGTCTTCGATTCAATATGTCTTTATGAAGTGCACTATTTTAGTCACAGAGTGCTCTACCTAACACAAAGAAACATAATTACCGCTGCACTGAGAACAACAAAGGAGCTCTTCACTCAGTGATGGCCGCATTCATTGATTTTCCGAATGAAAATCAGTCCTGTTATTGGGACTAAAACCTGCCACACACTTCATATACAAGTTTTTTTTCAATGCTCGGTTTTCAGCCTAAATGGTTCAGGACATGAGAGGGCCAATAAAAGCCCATAAAAGTAGGGTTTAATTACAATCCCATCTCTGAGAGCGCCACATAAAGGCCGCGCTTTGATCCGAGATACGGAATTCCCAAGGACAGACGTGGAACACCACTTGACACAGAGTGATTACAGAGACTCGGAACAGGGAGGAGGGGATGAAAAATACACAGGCGGATGAACAGATAATGCACTTCTAAATCATACAAATGTTCCAAAAAGGAAAGACAGAAAATCTGCATAAAACATATAAAATATCTGAAATGCCATGTCCTCTTGGATTCCAATTTGTCCAACTTATGTCATGCCATCTGGAAGACATCCCACCTTGAAAACAGAGATTGTACCTTTGTGCATGTAAATAATGCGAAGCGTGTTGCACAGTACACTTGAGACCCAGGTGCCAGCCCTTATTGAAGCTTGGTCCAAAGAGACCAAAGGCCAAAGGAAACAGTCCTGAACTACAGGCAGTGAGAGATAGAGGAAGTCCTTTCGGGTGGAATCAGGCCAGCCTGAAGGCCTGGGTGAGGATCTGATTATGACACAAATCACTGGACTGAATGATACCCCCTACTGTCACCATCACTACGCCCTAGAAGCTGGATTCATTGAGGTAGCTGATAGGAAGCACCACCTACAACTCTTTTCAAATGTCAGACAACCACAGTTAGGGAAGCTTTAACCTGCTTACTCCAAAGCTGAAGGCAGCTTCAAAGGCAAACGGTAGGAAACTGCACAGAAATGATGGGGCGCAGTGCCCATGCATACGTATATCCGCACAGCGCATTTCACTAGATGTCTGTCGTATGGCCCCGGACGTGGAGATATACCAGCGGAAGGTGGCTTTTTAAAACTGAAGTTTCACTGACTAAAATGTCACTTGTCTGTTAGAACCAGTTAATAGGAGTAAGTATAGGACAGGAGTCAGGACGACACTTTCATCTGTGCTCAACAACAACAAATAAAAAGGCATGTCTTCCAAAAAGAAACACAAACTCCACAGTTATTCTGTTACTCAACGTGGTCTGAAACAGGAGTAGGCACTGGGAAACACCTCTGAAATTATAAGAGAAATATAAGCCGAAACTGACATGTTGTCGACTTGTTGGAACAGCTGAATTTGCTTGTTTATCCAGAGCATCATAGATTAGAAGCTTACGAAGAACACGGGGAAAGTGTCTGGTTGGCCAGGTAGAAGGGGGAGTGCTGGGCAGGGTGCCAGGGGCTGACTGAGACACTTGTCACCAACCTGGCACAGAGGTGCAGACAGAAGGGTCCGGAAGCAGGCATTCTGCAGCACGGCTCAACCGCAAGCACCGCTCACCGGGTTATCTTCACCATCTCTCTGTAGTTCAGCTTCCTTAGCAGTTCTAAGACCCCAGCCTGGCACTCAGGAAAGCCCTCTACTGATGGCGTACCAATAGCATGATGGCAAGAGGCACTAAAAACAAGCACTGAAACTGATTCAAAGGCTCCTCTACTTTACTGTCCCTTATTCTTTCTGAATGAATCTAAGCCAGGTCAACTTTTGCCATCACTCTTGGAAATACCAGAATTTGGATATAAAAACATTCATAAAATCAACCATTCAGCACAACTTCTGTTTTGCATGCCCCATCTGTTGTTGTGTGACATGGGTACTGATATCAGGCACAATGAACAGACCCGGTTAATCCCTGACAGCTGACGTGGGCTGGCGGGGTGGGGGGGTTAGGGAGGTGCGAGTAAAGAGGCCCACAGAATGTACATGCACCTCTGGATCAACGATGCACCAGCCGGCTGGGGCAGGGTGGGGGGATCCATCCAAAAGGTTGGCGATGACTCTCGTGTATGGGGGCTAGAACGTTCACAGCAGGCCTGTTTAACCTGGCTGACCCTTACCCCTGCAGTGGGGATGCATGCCACGACTGCATCCGTAGTCAACAAGGGCATCTAGGCCTTGACACTCAGCTGAAAAACTTTAAATTTATGAAACATGCAAAGAAAAATACAAATCGCGATAATTGCTATCGCAGCTAATCGCTACTGTGGCTAGTCACTCAAGGGAGTCTTGTCTAAATCAGACATCTCCAGTTAAATACAATGCATAGTGGAGGTACTTGTGGAGCCCTGAGCCCCATACATTTGCTTTCGTCACATTTGGCTGCTCACATCCAGACGAACTTGTACTGCAGTGTAGTGAGAAACAATTACTCACAGCATTGCTGTGAACAAGCAGGTACTGTACGCTGTTTGACTGTCTCACATCCTCTCATTCAATTTGTGTGGCTGAAACCTAAACTGATATGAGCACAGCACATTATAACAGCATGCAAATATGGTGAAGGGTGACGCACAATTCTTCATGTAAATAAATCAAATCAAAACAAATCAAAGTTTATTTATAAACCAAAGTTGTGCTGTACAGATTTATATCCTTAAAGCAGAAAAAAATAACACTGTGTATAAAAAAATACAAGCATTGAAACACTTCCAATGTCCTTGTGTACAAGCAATGACATTTAGCACTGAACAAAAGCATTATAATGTTGCTTTTCACCTGGGAAACAAATACAATACTGCAATATCAAGGTTTTTTTTTTGTTAAAGTATTCCTCTGAAAATGTACCTATGACAAATTTTAATAGAAAACAGTGTTGATAAAACAGTGTGTTATAAATATCCCTTGCCAGCAGAATCCCCACCCCCACTTAATTTTTAATACAAAATGAAGCCGCAGTTGCGCCTGATTTCGTTCTTAATGGCTGCTGAGTGCTGAGAGCCACCCACGTGAGCATCGGCCTTCTTTGGTTAGAGTGGGAGAAAACACACACAAACAGGCATTGTTAATTCTATTCATCTGTACCTTTAGCAGCATAAGTGAGGGGCATAAAGCCCTTTGAGGCAGAGCCATTATTATAAATGCCATTTCAGAAAAACATCTGAATTTAGATCATGGAAAAACTGGAAGGAGGCCAGTCCAGCAATGGTCTTCAGAAACGCATGAATAACAACAATGTCCCAACAGACACACAAGAAACAAGCTCCTGTCAGGCCGTATCCAACAAAAAACACCAGAGTTGTCCTGACCCGAAATCAAATGGGTGGGGTTTAAAAAAATCTATTTCTTGATTCATATCGACCTTTATTTGCACAATCCGATATCGATTCATTGATGCATGTGTGAAGCTTTAAGCCCCTAAGTCTCGTGTCCAGCCGACATCTTTTTACCTTGTTAATCCGCATCTCTTTTTTTAAAAGATGTTGTGGCCCTTTCTTCACCACCACTTCAGCGCTAATCGCTTCCATGATTTACCAAAACACTAGGATGTGGTGTGCTCCGCTAGCTGAATTTAATAAACATCAATCAAATTTATACAGATTACTAACATTTGGGTATCACAATCGATATTGAATAACATCAAGTGGAATAGGAAATTGAATAGATTCAGAACCTTGAATCAGCATTGAATCAATTTGGGAAATCAATGGAGATATCCAGCACTAAAATCAAAGATCAGAATCAGATACGATTCAGGCAGTGGTGTCTTAAGGGTTAGGGAAGCACACTTGTAACTGAAAAATTGCTGGTTTGAATACCCAACCAGCAAGGCACCACTAAGGTACCCTGAGCAAGGTACCACCCCCAAGCACTGCTCTCTGGGTGCTGAATTACCTGCCCCCAGCAATATCATGATGTCCATATATGGGTTAATTGCAGAGGATGCATTTTGTTGCTGTGTGCTGTGGTGTGTCAACAATGACCACTGATAACCTAATTCTAATTTTTTAACTAATCAGTATTGAATACCACAGCCCAATCCAAAGCTGATCTATTTCATTTTGCATGTCTGCCCAATTTGCGTCAGTTTGCGGATTGTAAGGTTCTGCCACGCTACAGTAAGTCTGAGGCACATGGCTCGAAACTGCAAATATTTGTGTCAGCTATGTGGAAATTCATTAAATTGGAAACTCAAAGTAGCCCAACAACAAACTGCAAAACCAGCCTACAGAGATGAGGCAGCAACACAGCCTTGTCAAAACATCACAAGGAAGAATACTGAGAAACTGCGAGGCTTACTCAGACAAAGACTGCACCGATGCCTACTGTATGTATATTTAAATATTTATTAAAAGATCTGATTAGAACTCAGAATCAGCAGACAAAAATATTGAATGGATTAGATCAGATCACACTCTACATATCTGTTCATGTGATTTTCAATGATAAACTGGCATTGGCTAGATAGAGAACTAGTGCTGTCCCAAACGATTATTCTTTGAATGATTAATCTAGCGATTATTTTTCAGATTATTCAACTAATCTAACAACTAATTTTCGACTGATCTGATAAATTTATTGATAAGTAATTATTTTCAAGTTAGTCATTTAATATAATTCACCCCCTTCCCCCCACACACAAATCTGAAATTCTCATTAACATTTCATTTCATTAAAATATTTTTTAAACATTAGAGCATTAACAAAAAAGGCAAATCTTAAGAGATTCAACAGGATTTCTATGTTACACTGAAGTTAATGACTGCAATAGTTTTTACTAAATTATTTCAGTACACCAATTTGACTTTAATGTTGAAAAACATTAAACATGGAATGAAATCATAACTAGAGAAACATGTTTTTAACAAACACTAGCAAAAAGTAGCTTACAGTTAAGCTTACTTCAATGAGCGAGGAACGATTTAGGGTACAGTGTGTAAGAGTAGTCGTAAATGATAATTTGACTCACTCTTACATGACAGAATAAGTAAACAGAAAATATAAAATGGCTGAAACAGCGTCATTAACATCAGTAGAGATGCAGAAAAGGTGTCAGGACTGAAGTATTCCCAAACTTTGGAAGACCACCTGTGAGCCTTTATTGCGTGTGATTCTCCAGAAGCTCAGAATCTCTGATGGTAGACGCAGTAACCGAGGGGATAAAGTACTTTCCCTTACAATACGTATAGCTTATGACTTGTCGCTTATGCATTGTCGTTAAGTAGTTTTAGACAACGCATCAACACTAAAATCCACAGACGCATTTTTATAATCAACATCGTCGATTACGTCAAATAATCGTCCCAGTTATTTGTATATAGTTATTAGTATAATAATTCTAGTATAATCACTAGTTTAATAACACTATTTTCTCCTTTCAGCAGCACCCACAGAACTTGTAGCTTGTGCTCCAGTGACCCAGCCATTGCCTGCACATCCTGCTCGTTCGATCCACCCGTGCACAGACACACACACGTGTGCAATCGGACATGCTCGCAGCATGACAACATCCGGTCCACGGTCAGCACCCCCCCTTCCCCTGGACCCGTGGGCGGCATGAGTTACCCCTCACTGCTGTGTTTATACCTTGTACAGAACATAGGGAAGTGATTGGAAAGTGGACCAGTGCCATGCCAGCTATCACCAAAAGAAAGGAAAGTGTTTGCCCATATAGCGATCATCGTGGCTGTCCATGCACTTCAAGCCCAACGTATTAACAAGGCCTCTTCAAGATGAGACTCCACACACAAGCAGAGCTGAACGTAGCACACAGCCAGCACACAAAAAGCCTCAAAGAAGCCGCTTTAATGCAGTCCTTGGAAGCCCTCTTTTATGCTAAACCTCAGGTCCTTCTGTGAGACACCAGCACTCACCGCTGATCCCTAAACCTAAATGCTTTTTCAGTTTAGGTCAAATCTCCTGCTTCCACAAGCCTCCAGAAGAAAAACGAAGGTCAGTCAGTGGTAAGATGTCTGCCTCCAAAGCTCAGTGGTTAGAGCACTGGTCTTGTAAACCAGGGGCCTAACAGGCCCACATTTTGGGGGGCAGTGCGGCTCAGCAGGTTAGACCTCTGTACCCGTGACTGGAAGGCTGCCAGCCATTAAGTCTCGGAAACATTCCAGGGGCTCTGTAAAATGGCTGACTTTATGCTCAGACTCCAGGTTTCGCTTTTAACTGTATATATGTGTTATGCAGGAGAGCAAGACGGGATACGTGAAAAGAAGCATTCCAATGTACTTGTACAAACAGCAAACAAAGCATTATTTCATTTCATAATGTCAAGAATCCTACTGTACTCTGTCATCTTATGGAACAGCTAACACTAGGCACTTTCACACCGAAGTTCTGGTAGCTGGTCTTTGCTTACAAGAACTGACTAGACTGGAAACTTTTGTAGCTCCTGGCTACTTGTGTGTTGCATTCACACCACACAAAAGGACTGGGACCTCTGGGACCTAAACTTCACAGAAAATTTCATACAAAACTACACTGCCACACCAAAACAATGGAGGATGAATAAGTCATTTTGTTAGTTATTGGAGGATCATTCATGATCAAATTGGGATGCAGCCTTTTATTTATATTAATATGAACCAATACATGTTTATAATTATTATTCTTAATTTTTCCAATCTTTCATTTTTCACAAAACAAAAAAACAATTTTACTTTATTCCACTAATAAGCGCTGGCAAGTTTCACCTCTGGCACAGGTAATATTAGACAAAAGTATATTGGTTAGTGTTCAGAAATATGGAGACACAAGCAAATATGTATTAATTGATAAAATGTAATTGGGGTAAAAAAAAATAATTCCATCTGCTCAATTTTTGCTCTGCTACATCTCTTACATGTTAACGCCAGTGCTTGTAGTCAACAAGTCATCAAGTTCATGAGTACCTAGTACCTAGGAGTAAGAACTAAAAAAAAAAAAAAAAAAAGGGTCCATAACTACCTCCAAGGAACTACAACTGGGCCTAGTTCCTGTGGTGTGAAGACAATTAAAGTTTCTGGTTTCAGAAAAAGGTTCTGGTTCCTGAAATAAGTTCCTACGGTGTGAAAGCACCCATATAAACACAGAAAATCATCATTGTCATCCCAGTGTGAGGAGCTGTGAGTTTTGTCTAGGGCTCAGTACTGCTACTCATAAAAGGGCTTATGCTCCCGTTGGCTCTGTACCATTTGAATTTTTGGTTTTATAATATATTTCATTGTTTTGTGTCTGTTAGTACAGTGTCCTGGTTCTTGTCCTACCATCCTCGTTCCGGAACCCTTCATCACTCAGTAGCTACAAGTTCCAGTATGTCCTGCAAGGGCCTGCCTGACAGACCCAGGGGTTATTAGGCAGAGAACCTTCAAGTGTGGGTCTGCTTCTGGGTGCCAGAATCCTTTCTTTTAGTGATCACAATGACAGCTAGGTGGCTAAAGGTCACTAAATCCATGCAATCACAATGGCTTACGAATATCAGGCTCTCTGAATATCGGGGTCTCTGCCTCACTCTAGTGACCCAGGAACCTATTCGTAGAGCATTAAAAGTGATTTGCTCTGCTGCCCCGCCCACACATTCACAATGGTCGGCGAACATAATGTCCTGCTTAAAACTTGAGAAAATCAGACATTCGCTTAAATATTCCAATGGTAAATTCCTTGAAATATTGGGTCCTTTCTTGAATATGTTTCAAAATCTGTGAAAATACAGCTTTACCGGTACTTTTATTCAGATATTGCTGATTTTTGTTTTGCTGGCCTGAATTTACAGGTTATTGGCAGTGAAGGGGGTGGGGGTTGTGTTTCATTTGTTTTTCTTTACAGTGGTTGTTAGTTTCACTAAGACATCATTATACGCTGTACAAATTCACAATGCACATGTAGATTATTTTTGGTGATGTCATGTAAATTTTTCAACAAAAAAAAAAAAATAAAAGATTTCGATCAAAAAAAATATATAGTGATTTGCTGTTCCATGCTGTCACGGGATCATGGTAACAGCATACCCACAGGATGTCCAACAAAAATCTGAGCTCTTCGGTAACCCTAGGATGGCTGGGCCTGTGAAAAACATGCCACTTTGACCACTGACCTCGACTCGTAACACCAGTCCACAGCCTAAACGGGAAATAATATGTTTATTTATCAGACACACCTTGTTCCCTCTGCAGAGCATACTAGATTCTCCTCCAAGAAAACATTTATAAACAAGCATTCTCAGCGAAAGCAAGTGTGACACTGAGTAGAAGATGCCCTGGTGTTCATATGGTCCGGCTGCTTCTTCCTGACATTTTGGACACTCCGGAGCGATTTGCTTTCACACATACAGTGAAAAGAGCAGAGTGTTATTGTAGCATCTGAGATGCACTAAGAAGCACCGAGCAGCAAACTTTATAGGCGTCGCATGTGGAACCTCTTAAGTTTACAGTGCGTGCAGCGAGCCAGACGAGGCGGAGCCCTGCACGTGAGGAGCTAAAACACTAATCCTCTCAGCCTATAGTTCCCAAAAGAGAGGAAAACATCTTTATATGACCAGCCATGGTTGCAAGGAGTTGATGATGATGAAAAAAACAACACTATAAAACATTTCCAATTATAATAATGAAAAATGCAACCCGAACTCAACTCATGGTTAAAAACTACATGGGGGGCCTGGAGTCTATCCCAGGCCGTGTAGGCACAAGACTGTGGTATACACTGGGTGGGATGCCAGCCCATCACAAGGCATATGCACACAGAATCATATCCTATAGGCAATGCAGTGACTGTGGTTAGTCTAACTGAATGCCTTTGGACTGCAGGAGGAAACCAGAGTACTAAGAGGAAACTCTTATGATACAGGGAGACCACACCAACTCTCCACACACACACAAATACAGGTCTCAGAGCTACCTCAAAGCCATTCAAAGTCACCGTACCATCACAGCATCAAGACAGGTGTTAGAAAAAAAAATACATATACAATGCAAAAAGTATTGTGTTCTATTAGTGTTCTTCTGTCTTTTCCATTAAACAAGAAAGAAAAACAGAACTTAATTATAGTAACATCTGTGCAATCATCACACAGCACTTTTGTCATTCCTGACAGAAAAGCTCCCATAGTGAAATGAAGCCCCAGCACCACTGAAAGCAGGAAGAAGATCCAGAATGACTCAAAACGTTCATGAAACTGAGCAAATGTGTTTTTTCCTGATACATGACCCAAAAAACAGAAGCTGCCAATTAACTTTTATGCTGACGTCACCCATGATGCTCTGTCTACCACAGGAGTCTCAAACTCCAGTCCTGGAGCCCTGTGTAGCTTAGTTCTTTCCCCCTTCCACCACAAATGATTCAGCACAAGAGCTGTGTGGTAATTAGCACAAGGAGTTGAATCAGGTGTGTTAAATTAGGGTGAACCAAAAACTGTGTAGAGCTCCGGCCCTCCAGGACTGGAGTTTGAGACCCCTGGTCTACCAAGTGAAACCTGATCTCCTCCATCATGAGTGTTTCTGAAGTCTAAAAGAGGGCTGCCAAACCCAGGTTTTCATTAAAACAACAGCTAAAAATGATGTGATGTGTCCTATCATGAATCGCATTAGTAAAGCAATTTAGAGGGAGGCAGAAAACATTCAGCACCCAGGATATGCAGCTCTCATCCAAAACATCGCAAATTCCATTTATTATCTTGCATTTTAGGATAACAAATATGCTTGGTCAGCTTACATTTAGTTATCACTTTTTACCTTATGGCACGGTTCTCCATCATCATGGAAAAGGCATTGTTCATCACCAATCTGTTCTTGGATGGTTGGGAGAAGTTGCTCTCGGATGTTTTGGTACTATTCTTTATTCATGACTATGTTCTTAGGCAAAACTGTGAGTGAGCCCACTCCATTGGCTGAGAAGCAACCGCACACATGAATGGTCTCAGGATGTCAGCAGTCCTCAGCAGTCCAATCCTTGTGCCTTTTGCAGAATATCAGTCTGTCCCTGATGTTTTTCTTGAAAAAAAGTGGCTTTGTTGCTGCCCTTCTTGATACCAG
>JAODKF010000056.1:438076-455707 GCA_026779585.1 Mormyrus proboscirostris | reverse complement strand
AAGTTTTTGATTTGATTACATGTACATTTTATATTAGGACTGTCACTAACAACTATTTTTCAATGGATGAATTTATTGACTATTTTGCCAATAGGTCGATTAATCTAAACGATTAATTTTTCTCCAGAAAGTGGAATTGTCTTATTTAATTTAAGTTTAATTTTGACAACAACAAACTAAATGTCATTGTAGGGTTTTAGATAATGGATGAAGGCTTTTCAACACTGTACAGACATTATTTTCGGCCACAATTCAATAAGCATTGGTAGTGCGGCTAAAATATTAACAAGATGCATATTGTGACGCCCATAATTTAGTAATCCATATACATCTGGTGTATCCTAATGCTTATTAAATCCGGTTAGCAGAGCCCCACTTGGTACTTTTGGTAAATAATGAAGCTGCGGTGAAGAAATGAACAGCTCAGCAGCCACAACATCTTTGAAAAGATGATATATTGTGGTTAAACAAGGTAATTAGTGGTATGGCAGGACTATTTGCTGTTCAAAGTCAACACAATATTTTGGTTAATACAACCTTCACTTTTATTTCAGTTCACTAATTTTCATTTTTTGGGTCTGTTTTAGTTTCAGTTTTAGCTTACAATAACAACACTGGTCCCAACAAGCGCAATGCAGTCAAACACACATTGGCACCGTCAATCAACTTAGAAAAAGCCCAGATTTTAACCTAAACATTTTCACAAACACTTATTCACGGTAGCAGGCAGACAACTTTATGGCTTTAATCATGAGTGTATTTAGCAACTATAAGGACAAAAGATATTAAAAAAGCTCTCCCATACTAATGGTAATTTAATACATTTTTGCCAACCCTGGCAGTCCATTATCCAGAATAGGATCAGGTATTCAAGTGTAGTGCTAATTCCACCATGGTATGTCATCGAAACTTTGCATAGTGTACAAACCACCTTTTTGTTTTATGAGAATTTGAACTGCTCCCATAATTACGCAGTGATATGAAAGGAGAACATTTGTTACAATGAAAGACAGCATTTTTAAAATCATAAAGGTAACTTCCTTAAAATAATAATTAAAAAAAAAATCAAATATTGATGTTGACGGATTTTCAACATCGACATCTTCAATTATATTGACTAGTTGTGGCAGCCCTATTTTATATTAGCGGAGGCAGCTACATGGTGCTTTGAGAAGTTTAACGTCTGCCTCCTTGGTAAATCTCATACTTTAATAAGGCTTAGTAGAGATTAAGTCAGGCATTGAAGGGGGTCAGGTCATAATTCAATCAATTTTCAAGTCTTTCTTAGCCAATAAATGAAATACTTGACGTTTGAGCTGCCGCCTTCTTCTACTACCATTGTGCAATAAAAGTGTCTTCTATAAATTGGCAGTAGAACTTGTAGTTAATTTTTACACCATCTGCTAGTTGTTCATCAATAATAATTGCAGCCCACATCATCACTCCTCCATCACCTTTTTGGTGTTTGTAGAAGGTATCCAAAGCCATCTCTAATATTGGATGGTTACTGCAAATCGGGGTTATTATTATCCATCTGCCCATTCTTGATGCTATACTTTGTGTGCTTTTTGGAGTTGAGGTTGTGTTTCACCATTTGTGACCTTAGCAATATCAGAAAAGAGTTTCTAAAAATCTCCCCTTTAATTTGACCTGTATCGCTAGCAGTTAACATGTGTCGTCTTCTCTCTACATGCTTCTTCCATATTCTTCGGCAGTTAGCCACAAAACACTCAACTGTACTGTGACATTATATAGGAGGGAATGTGAGTGTTAGTTATCGCGAGATCTGTGCATAACCCATCATGGCAGCATCCTTCTCAATGTAAACAACAAAGCCGGGTTAATTAGCTTAGTCAAGCCTAATTGAACTAAGTAAAACTTAGCAATATACGTTCTCTGGTTGGTACGATAATCACAGCCAATTCATCCAGGACGAAGACACCCTGGGAAGCCTGCAGGCCTATGCTGATGAGTGTTTTCATCGAATCGTCACGAAGCGGACCTGCTCAGAGTGTTCCTCTAATGCTTACTCAGACTAATTACTGAGCATGCTCTATTCTTAAACAGTTCATTCTTTAACTGGAGATTAATCTGGACTGAAACAATAGGTCAGAAGAGAAAATACAAGCAAAATACACACTTTCCTAATAATTCTGCACATGGCGTAAAATTGGTTCACACCAAAAACCTACTTCACACATGTTTAAAGTGTGTCACTGAAGCTCACAGTCAATTGGTAGTGTACAGGTATCACCAGGAGCGTTTCTAATCTTAAAATACCAGAGAACAGGACTGTTGTGATGTATCGGATTCTCAAACTAAGAGCATGGCTGCCATTCAGAGCAACGTTCAAATTCATTTGGGGCTTCAGGCATCATCCAGCTCGGGACCTGGAACTCAAGAGCTTGGAATAGTCCACTATAAGGAATTCCATGGTCCAATAGAGAGAGAGAGATACTGTTCACTGAATTTTATAAAAATTGCACTGTAAGATGTGTGTAAGTACGTCAGCTATTGCCACTTCAGACTTCCATGACCTTGAGTGAATATGCAGTAATTAAAAATTAAGGCCATTGTTGTCCCCTGCCATTACTTTCTATACGGCCTCGTTAACGATATTCAATGACAGAATGAACTGCAGCAATCTGAGGAGGGGCTTCTTACACTATATGAACATATGCAACAAGATGGACTCAATCATAACTACAATGAATAAGCCGCAGAGAGGCCTGAAGAACTAGAGAGAACGCAGAACGTTCCAGAGGAATGGCAACTATATGGTAACCAGGAGTCCACACTGAGTCAATAGCACATATTAATTAAAAGTTTTTTAATACACTGTATATGCATGTATCATATATATACAGGCAACAATGAGCTACAGTACAGTCATGAGTGTTACTCATACAGACACTTGTTCTCTTTCATCCATTCACACCCATTTGTGCAATTAACAGTAAGCCACCTACAGCTGTGAAAATGACTCACAGAGAACAGAATTTAGTTTCAGCAGTCAGAAGAGACACAGAGAGTCATTTATCAGAAGTTTTATCAATTCTTAATGAATAGGCAACCTTGGCCTTCCCACTCCTGTGATGTGTACACAGCCTCTCTCAGGGGTGCCAGCAGTCTTCATTTAAGGGTATTTAAGGACTTTTTTACCTTTGATATGACAGTGATGATGCATGAATGTCAAAATTCAAACATTCATCCCATTATGGACAATTTCAAGCATAAACACTTCACTTTGTTCAAATTCTACTTGTTTTCCTCAATAAATGTTTTTAGAAAGCTCAAGTTCCAACAGTTATTGGACTAATTTTCTGCTTAGATGAATCACAACAGAATACTATTAATGAGTAACACAATATATCATAAATACTGAAATTTATTCTTCAGTTCTTTTGGTTCAACACCAAATAGTTTAATAATCTACTAGGCAGTTCTTGTCATTGTCAAATGTAGTTAACGTCATGATATAATAATAATAATAATAATAATAATAATTGAACCCTTTATTGTCCCCGTGGGAAAATTCTTTTTTACGCCTCCCTCAACTTCCTCTTTGTAGAGCAAGCTGTCCACGAAGGGCTGCCACCTGTTGGGGCACCCAGGGAGCTGGGGCTTAAGGGCCTTGCTCAATGCAAATGAATTTAATCCATTCCAAACCCCAAAATGACTGCCTATTTAAACTTATCTACCTACCTAATAATAAAATTTTATTTTAATTTGCATTAACAATCAATATAAAACTAATACAGATATGAAAATGCACACAAAAACAATAAATGTAAAATAAATGACAATTCCACACTCCGAAGCTAGAGCAGCCACAGATGCACCACCCTCAAGTTTCTATAATTTCCATAAATTGTACAGTCCTACAGTTACTCTCACCACTTTCCTCTTTGCTTTGCTGCTATCACAGTTCACATTCTTAGGGGCCATGATTACTGTTATCATTAAATGTACTGTTGAAAAAGCACAAAAAAATTCACACCTAACACAGAAACACAGCTTTCACACGACGAACTCAGTCGAGAGGTACCATGGGACTGAGAGTGATTTATAGGCATAAGCATCCCAGTACGTCCATTTGCCTTCGTTTCAGTCCATCAGAAATGTGTCTCAATCTGGACAAGTTCTAATAGGTCTGTTTTGTTTTGCTGTGTTCTAAGTTTTTGGTCGAGTTTACAGTAGACTTTTCTCAACCGACCTGTTCGAGGTCTGAACTGATAGAGTTGGAATGTATCTTAGCTAGAGGTAATTGTACCTTTTAAGGTACAGAAATGGACTCTGAGGAACATTTCTGTACCATTGTGGGCACATCAATACTGTTTGTACCTTTGGGATGTTCCTCAGAGTCCACTTCTATACCTTAAATGTTACAATTACAAGAGTACAGCCCCAGTGACAAGCAAAGGTACAAATATGCACCCTTTTTTCTGAGAGGGCATGGGGAGGCAGGGATTTTTAAATGGATAAGCTAACCCACTTCAAGAGATATAAAATCATAAATTTAAATCAGCATAAACATTTATTCAAATATTTTCTTTTGAGGCCAAAGTACTGTATATTTGAAAAAGAACTGTTAGTGTTCAAGTGTGATCACTGCCATTTTTCATAGCATTAGGTAACTGTTGGATATAGTCCATCTTCAAGCCACTTACCCTAGACAGGGTCATGAAGAGGGCTGGAGCCTCCCAGACAGCAGAAGGGTTAATTTTAATAATTACTAAATCGACACTCACTGAGGCACCATAGGATAGACTATCATTGCCATACAGAACAGCGACTGCACGTGCGGAAGCTGAAAGATGCTGTCTTTACTCCTTTGTTTTTTAATGCATTCCAGCCGTTTAACCACACCTGGTTACCTCACATCACACACTGCTTGGCTGCTTTGCTCAGATCGCATTTCTTATCACGTGTTTTATCGTGATTTAGAGAATAAATGCAAATGCAACTGCAAGATGCAGCTGGGGTCACAACCCCGGGCAGTTGAGGAGTGACACTGCTCCGTATGTGGGATGCTCTGCCAGATGCATTGTTACCTTGCAGTGTAGTATTACAGCAATGTTTATCTGGCAGGACAGTAACACACACCTGCGAGTCTACAACACGGCCCATGCGGGGGAAGCCGCCAGGTTTCCGACCTTTGGGTGAAGGCGCAAAACGCTACCTTCCTGGCGGACGACAACGGTGACATTTTCAAAACCGCAACAGTCAACTGTTTCTGCATAACTCCTGCAAAGCATACTTCAGTTTTAAAAGCAAGGAACATGTTTTTCCGATAAGGCAAACTTTTCTTTAAATGGCGCCAAATTAACTGTGCATCCTCAACTCAGAACATAACAATGTAACTGCAAGTGAATGCATTACAGACAGATGAAGAACCCATAACAACAACAATAATAAATAATAATATCTGCAAGGGAGTATATTTAGTATATTAATGTATACTAATAATGCATGCTAGGCCATATTAATATATAAGTAGTCAATTTATTTGTAGTCCTATTTATATATCTTAAGTTAAATTAGCAAGGAAACTGATACACGAAAAAATGTGATGGGTCAAAAGCTGCACGGAATACCGATGCTATTCCTGCGTTCATGCAAAGAAAACAATGAAAAAAGTAAAGCCATAAAGTAATAGAATTACCTTCTGATCCACTATGGAGCAGACGAGGTCTTTTACGGCGGAAAGTGACACATCGCCAGCTTCGAGGGTGACAGTTTCTCTGGTGAGACCGATCTGGAGCAAGAAAGAGACCCCGCGGAACGAGCTCCGGTAGCTGCTGGAGCTCGGAGCACTAATGATCCCATTAGAAAAGCGGTGGTAGAGCGGCGCCGGCGGGCTGGCAGACTGAGGCGCTGACGGGGCAGCTGGATGCTGAGCAAGGGAAAACGCTCTTGGAAATGACGGAGAAGGCGAGTCGTTACAGGTAGACATTGGCTTTCTTCCGTTTTGATGTTAAAAGGGAGAAATTCCTAGTTCTACAAGTTGTTTCAGCAACAGCTGTTTGGTCGCTGCATTTTCGATCACTCTACTCAAGCAGCGGGGGTAGGATGTATAATAGGATTAACAGAGCCAATAAATAAACGCCGTTTTCTCTGATTTGGTGACGACGGTCGTTTCCGTCACCAACGAAGATATCGTTTTGCGGTCTGAAATCGTATTCATATTGAAATAAAACAGTCTGTATGGAATATGGGCGAAGGCGAGTCAATGCGATACCAGCATCTTCTTCGTTTGGGCTTTAATAATTTGCCAGCGATGTTCTTGTGCGTTCAATGTATTATGCCCCTCCTGGGGAAAGCTGGGAGAGTTTGCAGGCTTATTCAGTTAAACTTGTAGTGGAGGACGGACCTTCTTTGTGCTGCTTCGGTATTGCCCGTATTCTTCATAAAGCCACCGGAAACATAGTAACAAAATAACGAAAACAGGAGTTACTACACAAAGCAAGAGGTTATAAGAACAAGCAAGAGTTATAAACACATATTCCTTTAAACTTAAACCCCAGATATTATATTGAATCCATGTTGTTTATTAAAGAGTAACACTAACATTCGGTCTAACAAAACCCCCAAGTTGAAAATAATACATATATTTTTTCAGATTGATTGCCAAAGTACATTGTATTCGCACTGTTAATGAGTAAACATACGCGTATGCGACCATAAATAATTTAGTAACATTCACTAGAGGGATATAAATTTCCTCACGTATATCATTTACATAATTAAAACACAGTGAAAATTTATGAGAATTCACAAATAATTCATCACAATGCCAAGCATAAACATGATCAAAGATAGTCTCCCCAAAACATAAATGCGAATTAACCATATAATACATTATTTGCAGTAAGTTAACTGTTTATTGTAGTAGCATAATAAAAATGGTAATAATAATGATGACGATGATAACAATAATAAAACATCATTAATTGTTTATGCAATACATACATTTCAGTTTTTCTAGTTTTTTTACAAAGTATACATGTGGAATTATAATGTAAACATCACGACACTCCCACTTTCCGTTTCTGAAATGATCTGTAGCTCCACACACGCACAACATGTTATGCAATAATATTCTTATGTTCTTTCAAACTGTAGATTTGTCAAAGACGACAAGCTTAATGACTGCACACATTAACCGCTAAAAATCTAGAAAAGATATTCTTAAAAGCGGTATATTACCTTTATCCGTTGTTGAAGAAGGTGGCACAAAATTGAATTTACGTGAAAGTAGATGGTACATTTACAAATAAACTGTTGCTAATACAGCTGCCTCGTCCTTAGTTTGCTTGAACTAACAATAATAAGTGAACTCTAAGTAACATTTGCAGTATTTAACTCCGCCAAAACTTTCTTCTCGTAGTCAATTCGTAGTTAGTACATGCGCATCTTATTATTCCTCCAGCTATATTGGCCCTAACGATTGCGCGGTAATGGAGCATTATGGGAAATAGAGTTCAATAGTGTTTTTCCTTCGAGCATTTCACCGTACCGTGTAATCCATTACACTACATTCCCCAAAACAAAATCACAACGGGCAGTGTGTTTAACACACAGCGCATGCCCAGTACCTATAACTTTTCTCCCGTTATATGGTTCAGCTTCGCTTCATTGGTGTATGTGCGACCTCTAATGGTGTAGTTGAAAAAACAATAAATGGTTATCTACGCATTATTTAAAGTTGAAAGAAAGTGAACTATAGCATGGTTATCAAGAAAGGAAGATCAGGTACTCGGACAGCGTTCTTGTGTTTTTGAAGTTATTGAAGTTTACAAAGCAAGCTTAAATGCTAGCATAGGAACATTTTTTCTTAGATTACATAATTTATTAGAGCAAAACAGCATTTCCTGCGTTTGTGGCCACGTTTTCATAGTTGCCTGAAATTATTGGATGGATAATATATATATATATACACACACAGATACATATATGTGGTTTATTTTTATATTACAAGGGATCAAATGTCAAATGTCATCCACAATGTAATAAAAACCTGTTATTTTGACGTTGTGGGGACCATTTTTCAGGTTCCCACATACATCTGTAAATGTAATCAAAAAACTACAAATGCCAGAAGTCTCTTACTTTGTTTGATTTTTCATGGTTAAAATTAGGGCTGAGTAGGGGTTAAGGTCATCATGTTGACATTAGAGTTTTTCCCATTGAGATGAATTGAGAGTCCCCACAAATATATAATTACAAATCTGTGTGTGTGTGTGACTAATCTTTGATCGTGAACTCAACATAACATCCAGAAATTTTGGAGGATTCAAAAGCCAACACTATATAGCTTAAATGCATCAGTTTCATTGGTGCAAAAATTGGAGATTGGAAAATGAAAGGTCATTTGGTCAAAGAGTTACCCCATGGAGCAGCAGCCAAAGCTGGATGGTAGCTGACCTCAAAATTGCAGTTTTCACCTTCTTAAGAATATACACATTTTTCTTTCTTGTGCAATTCTATTTATATATGAAATGCTATCTGTGTTTTATTCACAACTAACCAAGTTATGAATGCTGTGTTTGCTTTGTAGAATTTTCATATAAAAGTTTTTAAAAAGTAAGATTTCTGAAAATAATATTTTGAATGTAACATTCAAGTTCTTGAATATATTTATTGTACTTTTTATATAAAAATACATCTATATATAAAATATCCTAGTGAGTTGTGCTATAAAAATTACATAGACCTAATACTTCCTATGACTCAGTCTAGCATAGACGTTAGAAGTCTGATGGATATTAAACTTATGACTTACGTATTCAATCTATTTAAAAAATAATAATGACTGTTAGATATTGGTGGGTGGCACGGTGGCACGGTGATTAGCACTGTTGCCTCACACCTCAATAACTATAGCTTGAGTCTTCGCCATCGCTCCATGTGTGTGGAGTTTGCAGTGTCTTGAGTCCTTCCCATGTCATCATGGCATTTCCTCTGAGTACTTCAGTCCCCCCCCCAATACAGTCCAAAAACATGCTGAGGCTGATTGCAGTTATCACATTGCCCCTAGGGGTGCTTGTGTGAGTGTGCTCCCCACCTGGTTTATTCCATGTCTTGTACCCATAGCCTCCAGGATAGGCTCCAGATCCTGTGACCCTGTATACTGTAGGACAGGCAGCTACAGAAAATGGATGAATGTTAAATGTATAACACAACTGGGTGGGAAGAATTTGCAAAGAAATTGTATTTCATCACAATAAACACATATGTAAATAAATATTGTCTCAGAATGCTGTAAATTCTAACCTCAAAATGGAAATATAGAAAAATAAAAATCAAATACTGTGTTATACTCTATTTTCTGTAAGTACTGGAGCTTGAATGGGTGCCTGACAATTTCCTGGGTGTGCTCTGTATAGACACATGTCTCAGCTATTTATGCAAAACAGTAGGACATAGTCAATGAGTAAATATTGCCAGTTGCAATATATTGCAAAGGGAAAATGACCTTTAAACACCAGAAGTATAGTACATATTATAGAATAAACATGCACTTATAATGCCAAAAAGTTCTTTTAAGAGGAAACAAATTAAGAAGTTAAAAAGTAAAGAAGCTTCAAATTGAAATCAGAGAGCAAAAGGTTTTCAGTGGAACAAGCCTCAAATCACTGTGGTTAGCCACCCCTGAAAGATATAAAAAGGCAAAAATTGTGTGCAGTAACCTTTAATTACTACATCTGTGGATCACTGTCAACCCTGCGTTATCTCCTAGTTCACGGTGCACATGCACTTGAAGCTGAACACGCAGAAGTAGCCCAGTCATTCATGAGTATCTGTACTGTCTAATTTCAAGCTCTGTGCCTCAGACATTCATTTTAAATAATCAGCTATGAATCTGGTTTACAGATAGACTTTGTATGGTTGTCAGATATGCTGTACATCTGATCAGAAGGTTGCTGGATCAAACCTCAGAGTCAGCAGAGTAATTTCACCATTAGGCCCTTGCACTAGGCTCTATAGCCCAATTGCTTCAGGGACTGGCTGTCCCTGCCTTCTCAAAAGCATACATCACTTTGGATGAACGTGTCTGCAAAACAAATACAAAACATGAATGTTTCTAAAATACAAAACATGGTTTCTAAAAGATGTATTTTTGGAACTCAGTCCACAAACTGTCTAACAAGTTTAATCATATTTGCACAAAATTGGCAATGATTAACTTAAATTATAATGCAAGTATTTGCGCAAATTCTACACTTCTATTTTTTCCCAATTTGATTTGGTCCACAACTTACAAAGTAACATTTAGCAGTCTTCTCAGGTCGGTTTCTTGTTGCATTTGTGGAAAAGCATTTATCAGCATTCACTATTTGTTAACTCATCTTCATTTTGTAGTTATTCAGATTTCCTAGGTAATGTATTGACTAGCTCAGGCCATTGGTCAGAGACAAATGCAGGTCCACGGATGTCCTTCTTTACTTATACATTGCACACACCACTTAGTTTGGGTATTATGAGACTTGAAATAAAACACTTCGGATTGAAATATACAAACAACCACACTGCGCTATACTGTATGTTCTCAAATATCCATCCCCTCATTGATCCATCTTACAGCTACAGTGTGCTGGAGAGCCTGGAGCCAATCCCAGGAAACACAGGCCACACACGCCGGAGAGGGGATGCCTCCAGAGGTGCAAGGCCACCATGCCAGCTCTCATGCTGTATATATGCTGTACCAATGACAATCACACTGGAGTCCATTTTCAGAACTGTAACATTTAATTAATGAAAAATGCATAATTTAATTCTATGTTATTCTGTTGCTGTTAATAAAGGGCATTCTTCAAACAACAACAAAGAGTATGACATACACTAACTGGGCACCTTATTTGGTACACCTTGCAAGTATAGGGTTGGACCTCCTTTTACCTTCAGAACTGCCTTAATTCTTCATGGCATAGATTCAACAAGGTGCTTAAAACCTTCCTCAGAGACTTTGGTCCTTGTTGACATGATAGCATGATGTAGTTGGTGTTGATTTGTTGGCTGTACCTGCATGATGCGAACCTCCCGTTCCACCATATCCCATAGGTGCTCTATTGGATTGAGATCTGGAGACTGGAGGCCATTTGAGTACAGTGAACTCATGTTCTAGAAACCAGTCTAAGAACTGAAGGACAACTTTGGTACATTGTCAGTGGCAGATAGGGAAAGCAGCTAATGGGCAGGTCTAGATTAAATTTATGTTGGCCTGAGTGAATTTCCACACGTGTTCTTAAACAGGCTTACATATTTCCAATATGATGATGAGCAGTGCAAAAAACAGAATTGTAGGCATTAGGTAAGGTAATGTTAGTCAACAAATCTAAGAGAGGAGGTTCAGAATATTATTATTACTACTATTCGTCACATTGCGGAAATGAAGGAGGTAGGACCAGGCATGAGGACAAATTAAAAGGAGGTTTATTTAAGGAATTGAACAGGGCCAACCAAAGCAGACCACATGGGGTCAAAGAAAAAGCAATATTAGCAAAGGAAGCACTGGAACACAAACAAGGATGACATTGATGACTGGACTGGTTAGCTCAAGACCGGGAGGCACTTCATACATCACTGACGAGGTAGCAGATGACAATAGCCCATTTGATATGACTTTCTTACTTTTTTTTCTTTACTTTTTTGATATGACTGTTTACAAGGAATGTGTGTGATGGCATGGCAACTTGGGGCGGCATGGTGGTGCAATGGTTAGCACTGTTGCCTCACACCTCTGGGATCTGGGTTTGAGTCTCTGCCTGGGTTACATGTGTGTGGAGTTTGCATGTTCTCCCTGTGTCGTCGTGGGGTTTCCTCCGGGTACTCCGGTTTCCCCCCACAGTCCAAAGACATGCTGAGGCTAATTGGAGTTGGTAAATTGCCCATAGGAGTGCATGTGTGTGTGAATGGTGTGTGAGTGTGCCATGCGATGGGCTGGCCCCCTGTCCAGGGTTGTTCCCTGCCTCGTGCCCGTTGCTTCCGGGATAGGCTTTGGACCCCCCGCGACCCAATAGGATTAAGTGGGTTGGAAAATGGATGGATGGCATGGCAACTTTGTTTATCTTAATAATTCTGAGATGTGGTTTGTATTAATGTTCTGTCTTTTAACAAAGTGGTATGAGATTTTCCTTCCTTTACAAGCCTGTAATATCCATTCACAGTCGCTCTTTACAAAACAGATGATGAAGAGTGCCTGTGGTTGGTCGAGTTGTTCTGAGCCTAACTGAAGAAAAGCAAATGCTGTAGGCCGGTGTAATATACAATGTAAACCAATCTGGTAATCATTTTCATACTGTGTTGTATATATATCAGAGCCGAGACTCATAAATCTGAGAGCCTGTGAGATTCAGGGAATCCAGCCAAAGAAAAAGAAAACAATGTATGATAATAAAATTAGCTTGCCTATTTTTTCCAACTAGTTAGGGCAAGTTAATTTTAAGCACCAAAAAACTTTTTGCTTACCCTGGGTGTGTCTATAAACAAAATACCCAGAAATGCAAGAGCTTGTTCTATAACAAGTTTACAGGATTATTATTATCGGCTGGGTAAGAAAAATTAGACTGACCAAACATACAATTTTGGTCTCCATGTTAAACTTCGGGAAAGATGTTTTGTAAGGGACGAAAGTGATGTGGTCTCATTTTAATGTCCTTCCAATTGCCATTTAGGGGAATTCAACAGAGAATACAAGCTTTTAGGCTGTTTATGAAACCTCTGGTTCTGGTACTTTTGCAGGGAGTCTCCCCTTTGTGTAGCTTTGATAACAGCCATGTACAAACACATGAACTCGTGAAGCAATTACAATTTTTCTCATGATTTATTGCTTATTTATTACCATGTCCTTTCATTCTTATAATGCCCTGTTTTGTCTTATATAGCACTAGTATGGGGTTTTGCAAGACTTATTTGCAAGTGTTTGTGGGAACAAAATTGTCAAAATATGTTTTGCCAATTGATGTGCAGCCTACTAAAGTTTACTTTGTTGCCATTATAAAGTTCTATGAATATATAAATAGTTAATATTATTTCATCCCATTTTTTATGTTACTATTTTTTTAAATTAGGTATTGACTTTTTTAATAGTAACGTATTTCTGAAGTAGCCTACTAGAATTCTGTCAACAACACAAACTACATTCTATAGATGCATTATTTCATGCTACAGTGTTGAGACATTGAATACACTGAAACAAGTTTAACTTGTACCCACTTTTTTATCAATTACGTATATTTGTATATATTTATCGTTAGCGTAGACGTTAATGCTTCTGTTTGTTAAAGTCTGCTATGTCGCATCCCATCAGCAGAGCGCGCTAAATAGTTGCGCACAACACTTGTAGCGTTTGAAATTTTACGAAATTTAATTGTAATTACAGAAAATATGTTTACACTAAGTTATGATGGTATAAACGCAATACATGCAATATTGCTAGTTTTTCGCAGTTAATTGTTACATGTTACCAGCATAATAAATAACACAATCTCGTTTTGTCTGTCGCCAGTTTACCCGTACATTATTTAATAACATTTAAACCACCGATTAAATTACGGCAAATACTTTTAAATAACCATATATTTAAAAAGAAATGTCATTTACATTGCTATGCTAAACCCAGCCGTGAATCTTACTTAATTGTTGCTGTTACGACCCATAAACGTGTTATCGTTATTAAAAACGTTGTCAACTCGAATTATGTTAAATAAATAAATAAATAAATAAGAATAAATGGAGAGAGAGAGACGAACACGGTACTCTTTGAAACAATTTCAGCTCAAAATTAGGCTACGCAAGTAGAAAGTGTAAGGCGATCCTACGACGGATTTCTCCGCCTACCTATTTAGCACTGACATTGTATGCGCAAAGACACCGACTGCTAGTGAGGGTATGGCAGTAAACCACAGCTGTAGTTGTCCACACTAAAACAGTTTTACACATTATATTTTGCAGTATGGGACTAACAGTGAAAGTTACAGATATGTCCGTCAAAACATAAACACTCGACACAAATGAAGTTTCTGGTGTAACGTGTATCTGGATCTGAAATAGAAAACCCGCAAGCGATGGATCCCATAACGAAGTGGTCGCCGAAGTGTGTGGTCGAATGGATGAAAGGTAGGATAAAAGTGCTTTTATACAACTGCACTTACCAATTTGCCATGTGTTACAAAGCGCTGTTCTGTATTTTGAAGTTTATGTGTCGGTGACATTGCGTGGCTGGGATTCAGTAGAAGTTTCTAAAAGTGCCGTTTACATCAATCGTACAGCAGATTGAATTGTTTGCTATGATCGGCACTTTAAAGAGCAAGATTTGTGTTACTGTTTATTTGTCCTCAAAGAGAATAGTATTTAACATTCATGTAGCTTTATAAACTTGTAGGTGTAGTAGGCTATTTAAACTGATCTTAGCGGATGTAATATAGGTTAATTCAAAACAGTCATCATTAAAAAAGTCGATTTATTAGTTCAAAAATAATAAAAAGATAAGTCCATCTTGTAAAAATTACTTTGTCTTTTTGAATGAAAAAATTACTATGTCTTTTGTCTGTTTAGGCGAAGTTCGATCTCTTTAAGTTACCTTGTGCGTTGCAGGGTTGATTTTAAAAATAAAATTATTTTTATATGCGAATACAGACAAGAGTGGACTGCTTAAGTGATTGGTCATTAAGGATATCAGCTGTGGTATTTTCCGTGGTCATATTTACATATTGCTAAAATTCAGCGCTAAAATTTTCGTCCAAGGTGGTTACTTTCTCGCTGGAGCCCAGTTTTCAGTCAGGACTTGTGTTGGGTAAGCACCGGCTTTTGTTTGATTGCGGGGTAACAAAATTTGGCACCAGTTATGCAGACAACTTTATTTGTGTCACTCTACAACAAATCTTCAGGAGGTTTATAGCGGGATTGGTTGTTTTGTTTGTGTTTATTTATTTATTTATTTATTTAGAGGCTGTTGTGTAACATTTGTTGTCCCCTAAGCTTTAACCCATAGCTGTCTGTGCTATTAGTGAGCCCCCAAACAGGTGTTCATTTAGACAGTGAGGTTCTTCAAAGGACAACTGTCAAACTGCCACACATTCTTTCCTTGAAGAAATTATACACACTAAGAAATTTACCATTTGTGCTACAGCAGTATGAAGGTCGTTTACTGAGTTGGTTTAATTGCGTTATTATGCAAAAATATGTGTACGTGTGGACAAGGCACTAGAACACAATGTGTCTTGGTGGTCATTTACACTTGTATTTAGCGCTGTCCCAACACCCAAAACTCATTTTAAAATCAAATCTAAATGGGACCTAAGCTGACGTATTTTTAAAGCACTCTAAAATTTGTAACTTGAATTTACTTATTTAGCATATAATTTTCTCCAAAGTGACATACAGCTGAGAAAGCAGGGTCAGCCAGTCCCTGGGGCAGCTGGGTGAAATCACTCTGCTGACCATGGCATTTGGGGATCTTCTGATCACTGGCAAAGAGTCCTACCACTCAGAGGTGCACACCATCTCTCTGTGTGTTTTGCTTTGGTAATTGATAATAAGTATGTTTTTGGCCCTACTGCAGTAGGATACCTCTGGGATGTGTAGAAGTTATGACTTCATAACCAGATGGCTGCGTTTTCTCCTCTGGATGGGAATGGACAGCCCTGGTCAGCTCCTGGTCCTAACGTGTGGCTCCTACACACAGATCCCTATTGAAAGGTTATATAGTGTCTTTACCATTTAGCATGTGTATGAGCATTTCTGGGGATAGCCAATAATGGACCAGCATTTTGAATAGCTGCATCGTTAATCTATTCTGTAAAAACAAAAAAAAAGACCCACTTTCCTTTATATTAACCAAAGGTCCCTTCTCTTTGAATTGTCCAATAAATCCCTCAGTTCTCCAAATGCAATCCATCATGGTTTTCCCAGGAGTCTTTTTGACACTAATTAGTAAACAGCCTATTTTCAGAAACAGAGCAGATTGTTAAAGGTCACTTTGTCTGATGGTGTTGCTACTGAATCAAAGCAGCTTTATTCATCTTGTGGTGAGAAAACAAAAATCAGGAGCCTGTTTTCCTTTACAGACGGACAAAAAAAAATTATGCTTGATGCATGAATCACAGCTGTGATGGGAAACTTGGCCTTCTGATTGTTGGTGTTGATTATTACAGAAGTACACCAGGATTTAATTTTTATAGGCTCCTGTTTCACAGCTGAAACACGGGGATAAACGACTATCTATCTAAATAATATTCGAATAAAGCAATTAACAAATGAGGCAGATCAAAAATAATACACTTTGCATCTCTGGGGTTTCGGGGGTGGCCATCCCAGACTTGGGGAAATGAAGCCTGAGATTGTTGTCACAGCTGTGTCTCTGTGGGCACTACCAGGTTAGCACAGGGCTGTTTTTCTATCTGATGAGGGCAGTGCGCTTATAAACTTAAGTGTGTGAAACCTTTGCAAGCTTTAAGGCAGAGACTGCCAGTGTACAAAAGAAGATCAGAATCTTTTTATTCACCTAGCATAAAACCATGAATTATTTATGAGGTAGACAATTAAACATATAATCAAGACAGAAATACAGTAGATACTGTAATAGACAATAAATAGTAATAAATGGAAAATAATATAACATGTAAACAAACAAATAATGGTGAAACAACCAGGTATAGTGTGCAAACAGCTTTTGTGGTATGTGCTGTAAAATTTCATCAGTTCCAGATCCTCACCCATACAGCGTGTCTGTCACATATGTCAAATAAGCTATTTGACTTTGTTAAATTGATAACTCAATTTAATTTTCTGGATCTTATTATCACTTTCCAAAAGTATTATATATATATATATATACGTGGTTTAATTTTGAAGTTAATCACAACAAAATTGAAAGAAATGGCAGCTTTAAGTGGCAGCAGAGGAAGGATTGGACAACTGCAGAAGACACTTGATATTGATTACAGTAACTCTAAATGTAACATTATGCAGGTAATGGTCAGTGAGATTTCATTGTGAGACAAATTGCACCTGAAGCAATACCACTAAGTAACAGCAAAAGGAAAAGAAACTATAAATTATACTTGAGTTTTCGAACATTGTAACTCAAAAAGTATTTGAGGAATCCTTTTACAATTTCAGAAAAACATTAGATGGGATGAAGATCAATATGTATTTTCATTTTCAGCATGTAGTTAGAGTATTGAATAGTCTTCCTGTTAGTGTGGTGCAAGCTAAAACCCTGGGTTCCTTTAAATCAGAGCTAGATAAGTTTTTGTTTGCTTGAAATTTGAAGCAGTATTGTGTAGTGGTGGCACATGAAAGGAGTCACAGATGCAGATATGGTGAGCTTGAAAAAAGTCAAACAAAGATGGGCTGTTAAGAGAGATTTTTTTGGAGAGGTGGGGAGAGTGTTTCAGGGGCTAGAGGGTTGGGGGATATTAGGGGAGAGTGGGTGATGGGGAATACATTGTTGTCATTCTAACAGCATGTAGTTTATAGTGGTATGTAGGTACGGCATTTTCACCAAATTCCAAGCCAAAGAGGATGACTTGAGTGTTTGCTTTCAAAATGTTTGCCAAGTTGCTTCAGAAAAAACTGTCTGGAAATGCACATTTATTGCACAATCAAGCTACAGTGCTACACTCT
>JAODKF010000056.1:415508-435120 GCA_026779585.1 Mormyrus proboscirostris | reverse complement strand
GTACCTGTTTTCCCTACGAAAGGTTTGCACAATTGATGACACTGTGGACCTGTTTACATTAGGCTGTACTCTTCGACCAGCCTCTTCCATTGTAAAACCATGATTTATGACATGATCCACAAGTGTGGCTCTGATTTCATCAGAGACTCTGACTCTTCTATTTCCACCTCTTCCTCGATTATTTCTTCCTCTACCACCACCACGTATTCTTACACGCCTTCCAATTGCTCTTCCACGAGCATGTTGCTGCAGTTCAGCGTTGTGAACGTCCTCCATTCTCAAAACATTCTACAGCAGTGATTGTGCTGTGGGCAATCTACATATATATACTCCCAAAGTTGATTGGTTAAATGGTTAAATGGTTGAGTCATATTAGAGGTACTTTGCAATTAGATTGCGATTGCAATTACAGGGCATGTGCCAATGTAGCAGACATTACAAACAATGTCAATGTTAGATATATTTTAGAATATACATTCATGTATACTAATTATGATAATTGAATAGATCGTTTTGAATGTGATGGCTTACACAATAAAAAATGTCTGAGAAGTTCTGAAGTGTTTGACAGTGTAAGTGAGAAGACCCCTACAGTGGGTAGTACTTATAATAAAAATATTTTAAGCATAAATGGAAGCTTCTTGGAGGGGAACTGCCCACGAAGAGTGACTCCTCAGAGAGATGAGTTGTGGGCTAAGGATGATGTGATAGTTCTGTATGTTCCTCAAAAACAGGAGGTGGTAAAGGCCACTACTTTTGGTAAAACGGAAGGTAAACAATATTAAATATATATGCCTCGCGACCCTGCTGAGGATGGTGGTTTGAACGCACCTACTCAACAAATGGTGTCTTTTTGTTTTTACTCTTTTCTGCATTTAGTATAATAGCGAATATATCAAAGCTATTACATAACATGAATATGAAGTTATGCCGATTCTTCAGACCAGTCACCCTTTGGCTTAATGACAAGCTGGCACTGATCCAGCCAGCTTCATTCAGGAGCCTCCTGCCATCCACACACATGCTGAGCACTTGTTGGATTTTGTCTTTCACTCTCTGATCTCGTTCCAAACCATCTCTGCAGGGTTTTGGTTGGCTGACTATGGAAATCAGGTCACATACACACACATATACACATACATGCATGCATACACATTAGGTATCTATATCTTTATGGGAAATCTCCATTCATTTCTATGGGCATAGCTTTAATCCTAACTATGACAACCTTAACCCCTACCCAGCCCTAACCATAACCACAAGTAAGCAAACAAAATACAAGACTTTTGGCATTTTCAGTTTAATTGCAGCAACAGATTTTTATAAAAAGTCATTAAAATAACAGTTTTTTAATCACATTATGAAGACATTTGTTGCAATTCCAGCCAAATCACATCAAGAAATATTAAAAAAAATACTCATTAACTGTTTGGTAATTGGTTTCTTTATGCTGATGAAATAGGTGTTTTTAAGTGGTGGTGTATTGCAGGTAGATGAGCTGGATTGTCTTGGATGGACAAAAAAGAACTATATTTTTGTTTTAAACAACAGTGGAACTAAAAATATTCAAGCTTCACAGTAATCAAACCCTTTGTAGGAATCAGTTATACTTTGATAAGAACATATTGATGTATTTTTGCCCTTCCATCTTCTATATGTCTGTGATGGGCTGGCATCCCACCCACTGTATACCCCAGCCTTGTGCCTATGCTGCCTAGGATAGACTCCAGGCCCCCATGACCCAGACCAGCAAAAATGACATGAAGATGGATGGATCTTCTGTACATGTGCCATTAATATATTTCTGTTTCTATAGCAAATTAGAAACTGTGATCTGCCTACAGTGTCTTTGGTATCGCTTAGACTTAGAGTCCTTCCGCTAATGAATTTTCAGGTATAAGCCCATATAAGTGTGTTTGTTATTGGGTTGTTCTGAGCACAGCATCGCAATGAATATCATCGTACACCATCCCGGGTTGGCCGGCTTCCATGTTCTCTCTCATGGCTTTGTTATGGAAGGACTCTCTATATAAAAGATGGGTTGACTGTGACTGAAACCAGATATTTACCTGCCAGAACCACTTGTTCTAAGATTTAAATACTGGAAATATTTCTGCTCTGTTTAAATTGCAGATTCATTCGGAAGAATATTTTTTCCTTCAGAAGATTTTTCTCAGCGGTTAAATGCAGGACTTTTCTGCTGGCAGAATCTTTGAGTTCCTCCATCAGGACACTGACAACAGTGAACATTCCTGTTTTCTCTGAGGCTGAGTACCATAAAAGCCGTGTGGTGGGTGGGGGGAGATACAGTACCGCCGCAATTATACACGAGGGCTTTTTCACAGCCTCTCAGTTGGGAGGGTTTTGGGTGGGGGCAGAAGGCCAGACTTCGGAATAACAAGCCCCCAGTGGGAACAGGGAGGGAGCCATTCTACTGGAAGAGAACAAGGAGCAGGTTTATCTCATTTGTAATGATACTCTGAGAAGCCAGGCTCTGCAGCATTTCGCGTTACACTGTGGGAGCTTAGGAAGGGGGTGCTGATCCAGAGGGAATCGCCTCTTAAAGGGGGTTTCCAGCTGAAGTTTCATGTCCAAGCAGCAGATGTGTGACAAGTTTACAAGCTTCACCACAGTCAAGGCCTGCTATGGCATTAATTAGGTCTAACTGTACTTGTAGAAGCAAGGTGGCTCCTCTTTATGCCTTTACTTTATCTCTATCAGTCATTGCTTTTCACAGAGAAGATCAAGGTCAAATTGTGTAGTTTATTAAAAAAAGATCCGTAAATGACTTTTAAATGTTATTATTGTGCTATTAAAACCAAACAAAAATATAAAAAGTACAGTACACATGTATTATAGTGATGTTGTGCATGTTGTGCTTTTGACTATTTTGAGCTGTCCTGTAAACCCACAATCCAGAAATCATTAAAAAAATGTATAAGTATTTAGATATTAAGAAGTTTTAAAGTTGCCAGCAGCTCAGTGGCTCAGTGGGTGGTATTGTTGTCTCCTTGCCAGCACTGGGGGTGTTCTGTTCCACTGGTACTCGTGTTTGTGTGATAAGTGTCAGGTCCCCCCATGGCCCCTGTACTGGGTAATTGGTTGTAAGACGGATTAATGGACTTGTTGGCCATCTTGATGGTGTGATGGAGAGCTTACTGTCCTCCCTCTGGAATAAAACTGCATGCCTGGGTGAGATATGGTAAGTGTAGGAGCTTAAGGAGCATAAGAATTAGATGTTACAGGTGGGACACGTACCCCCCAGTATTTAATTAGGCTTCATTTGCCCCTTCAAAGTGCCATCCCATAAAAATGCAGTCTTAATACAATGGCCGAATTACAGTTAAATAAGTGCTAAATAAGTGGATATTTTAGCTATTGTATTTTTGTCTTACGTCAGTGGAAGAGCATCGGCATTTTAATTCACAAAAGGTAACCTGTGGCACAGCTACGGAATTAGGCCTATATCAAATTTATGGATTTAGATTGCAGACATTAATGACTTTAATTTGAGATGCATGACAGTTCTAGGGGTGGTGCAGTAGTTAGCACTGTTACCACTGGGACTAGGGTTTGAGGCATCGGTGCCATGTGTGAGGAGTTTGCACGTTCTTCCTGCGTTATCGCGGGGTTTCCTTCAGGTCCTCTGGTTTCCCCCACAATATGTCGAGGTTAATTGGAGTTGTGAAATTGCTCATACTGTAGGTGTGCATGTGTGTGAAAGTGTGCCCTTTCCTGGGTTGTTTCCCGCCTTGTGCCCATAAGCTCTGGACACCCTGTGACCCTGAATAGGACACGCAGTTACAGAAAATGGTTGGATGTACTCTAGTTCTCAACCTCAGTGAAAAATGATTAGACATAGCATACTCAGTACTGGGTTGCCAACATTGATCAGCAGGCTGGAGTGAGATTTTCAGTTCAAGACAAGTCTGCACGCACATTGAAATGTATGTAAAAGTTTTATTACATTAGAAATAGTATGCAGGGTCTGCCTCAATATTTTTGATGTAGCTAATTTTAGGTTTATAATGTAATGATATAGATTTGCGATAAGATTTCTTTCCTGAGTGTGAGAATCTGAAAATGTGAGTGTCACACCAGATGAGTGAGAGCTGGCCGCCCTGTTAGTAAGGCTATAACGGTGCACGTATGTCATATACCTTTTTTAGGTACATGATTGTTGGTTCGGTATGCACAATGGAATTAATTTATTGACACAGGCAGAACCTAAATTATGAAGTTCAACATCATGCTAATCGTGGCTATGAGCTGGTTGCGGCTAATGCTGTGGTTTGGAAACATTTTCATTTCCCAATAAATCACACAAACACTAGAGACAGAGTAACTGATAAGACCAAAGGCACTTTTACACTCCAAGAACCAAGCTGTACTGCGAGCTGGTGGTTTTCCATTGGAAAGTATGCAAACCGTACCCGAGCTGTACCTGGGCTGATGTGGCCCTGCTTACTAGCAGGGCTAAAAGCATGACCATACCAAACTAGCTGCGTCACCATCATGTGATTGGTTGAAATGCATGGTGATACCGGTGATTACTTTGAATTTGTGTACCATTAAACCCCTAATGCTTAGCGTACTTTGCTAACTAAGCACTTTCTCCCAGAGGGTTCTGTTTGTTGCCTGAAAACTCAACATTTTCACTCTGAAGATGAGAATGGGACATTTTCAGTAACTTGTGCCAACCATTATTGGGTTATAAAAGTATCTATAAAGCATTATAGATGACACCTTCAAATAAAGTGTTAGTAAAGTTTCTCTGGTGGGAAAGCACCTAATGTAATATGAGAACTGCACTAAAAATAACATGCATATCAAATGTAACTTAAACTAATTTTATCATTTGCCTGTACAAAGAGATGTGCTCTGTTGCAAGCATGTTGTTTTTATATGAAGATGATTAGTCTAGATTTGGGTACCAGTTCTCAAGCTTCCTAAATGCTCCCAGTCTAAAATTGCTGTCGTGTTTCAGTTCAGTGGCTCATAGCTGCTCTTTGATGCTTCTAACTTCTCCTCAAGCAGAGGGCAAGAGGAGCCACAAGATCTGTATGAGAATTGGGTTATTGTCGATGCATTTTTGGAACACTAGAGGCTTTCAGCAGTTATTCTGCACCAATATTTCCCAGCCCAGTCCTTGGGGGCCCACAGACAGTCTAGTTTTTTGCTCCCTCCCAGCTCCCTGCCAGACAGTCCATGTTTTTGCTCCCTCTCAGATCTAGCAAGACGTGGACTGTTTGTGGGATCCTGAGGACTGGATTTGGAAGGGCTGCTGTACATTGTAATGATAAAACAGGGGCTGTTTTTTCCTGAGACCCACAATTTTACACACTGATTGGGTTGCAGTTATTATTCCGCAGAAAAAAGGCAATGATAGTAAAATTTGATTCGATTGCTAATTGTTTGTATGAGTATGGTGACCCATACTCAACAACTCCATGTGTTTCGGGGAGGGGGGGGGGGGTGCGCGCAAAGTGTATATTTGCTGCCCCCTGTGACCCCCAAGCACATGATTACCTCCTGGCTCAGCTGATCCCTTCCACATCCCCTTAGGGGGTCTGAAAGGTGATCCTATCCATGGCCTTGACTTCCCCCCAGGCTTGTATGGGCTGCAAGGCGACACCCCATAGAGCAGCAGCTCAGCACAAGCCCAGACTGGAGGTCCCCTCCAGCACTGTATGCAGTCTACACAGACTGAATGTGTTTTCCAACAGAAGATGTTGGAATGACAGTTTCTTTAAATTCCTAGGCAGCGCGCAAAGTCACAAACACTGATTTTTGATCCATGGTAGCTTTCATGTATGACGGCGGCATTTGCTCTTGGCGTGGACCTCTGTTATTTAATACTGATGTTATCTTTCACCAGTCTAGCAAAGGGTTATTACAGGTATGGCTACCTCAGTGAGTACTAATATTGGTAACAATTAATGCAATCAGCCATAGGAGAAGAGACACACTGTATGAACCCCCATTGTGTGTATGTGGTCCACTACCACATAGCGAGTCTCTTCTATGATTTGATTCCTGTAAATCGAGGTTCCTTAAGATATGATCCACGGGCCAGATTCAGTCTACGCCATTGATTTGCACAGCCCTATTACCAGCATTGACAGTGTATATAGTCTGTCCCGCTGCCTTCGAAATGACATGGATAGGTGCATAATGAAAAATGCAGCAAAGCAAATGTGGCTAGTATCCATAGAAACGTAAAAAACAACAACCTTCAGCCACTATATAATCATGTAAATGCATATGTGGTTCAGGGAGTCCCCCGCAGATTAACAGCAGCTCCCTGACACCCACGAATGACATGTAATGTCCCAGAAATCTGTTGTTTCACTGTTCAGAGGCGATAAAATTACCTGGCAAGAAGTCTATGACCACAACCCCTCCCCATCTGATTTTACTTCCAGCACCCCCCCAGTTGATAGATCTTGCTTGCAGAGGGACTACTGGCACTCCAATAGCACTAGGATAGGACAGCGTATAATTTTAAAAATCTTTATTTTGAATAATGTTTTATTTAATCTCGTATTTGATTTAAAATTTTAGATGTGTAAATTAATAGTTAGTAACATCTAGAACTGGAATTTTTCTATTTTTCATCATCCACAGTCTGGCCCGCTGAAAATTTGAATGGCTGTGAAGTGCCCCTTTGGTTAAAAAGTTTGATGACCCCTGCTGTAGATGTCCTTCACAGACCTGAAAAATGTGATGTGTTTCTAATCTTTTAACCCATAAATCTTGAGTGCTAGCAGCTTCCAGAAGGCTGAACAATGCATCGCTCGGATGGATGGTTAATCCTTTGGGACTTGTATGACCATGTACATCTGCTTAAGTCCAGTGATATTTGTGCCAAACAAGGGCATGATGGGACAGCTGCTACTATAGTAGGCAGTCCAGTCTTTATTGTGCCCATTCATTAGTACAGTATACCTCTATACACTGGGCCAAGAGCAGGAGTTAGCAGGATCTTGTGGAACTTAAGTAATCAACCATGTAGCCAGAGCGAGGTTTGAGGACCAATCACAGACAGGGACGTCGTTGTGATCCGCTGGTGCATTGGAGGGCATATGGCGATTGCAATAGAGCAAATACCCTTTGATGACATGCTTGCTCTTCTCGTCCTTCTGTTTTGGTCAGATGGTGTCATATTGGGGCCAGGGTGCTTCCCTGAAAGGAGTCTTTGTCTGACCGCTCTCTCGCTCTCTTTCTCTCTTTTGTAGGGCTTGATGACAGCTTGCAGCAGTATGTCATAAACTTTGAACGTGAGAAGATAGATGGTGAGCAGCTGCTAAAGATCTCTCACCAGGACCTGGAGGAGCTAGGCGTGACCCGGATCGGCCACCAAGAACTGGTGCTAGAAGCCGTGGACCTCCTGTGTGCCCTGGTCAGTGCAGAGGCCAGCGTTCACCAGCATAGTTTTTGGTCAGATGTCATAACTGTCATTGCATGTGTTTGTGTTGGTCCACAGCAAGTCATTCCAGAGCACTGTGGGATAGCTAAACAATGGGTGGAGGACATTCCTTTCCTATGACAGTTGGTTGATCTGAATGAATGGTAAAATCAAAGAGGCTGTTGTTGTTGGATGCTGCTGTCAAAAAGGAAGAGGTTGTGCAGGGATGAGACGTTTATTCCGGCAGGCGGAGGGTATCTATCATTTCACGAGCTTGGTGCATGTTAGGGGATGTTTCACATGGAACAACAGCAGAGGGGAATGTGCATAAGCCCCCCCGGGCTTTGCCAGGCTGTGCCATGAAGAAAAACTGGGATCTTTCAACTTAGGGATTTTGGTCTGGCAGTCACACAAAGCACTGAATTAAGAATGCGATTGTTCACATCTGTCAGCACGTTTGGGAAGATTCTGCATATAACACTCATAAACAGTTTTATAATCACCAAAAGGTGAGGCCCAGGATTCTTTCCTCCTTCTAACACCTTGGAGGTGCGGTGTTTCTGCTAGAGGAGTTGTTGGTTGGGCCTGTGGCACCTGTCTGACCAGTGCGCCAGTTAGCGGAGCTAATCAATGGGGAAGCAAAGCCAGTACAGCAAGCCCCAAGAATGCATGGGAAGGCCAGAACAGGCCCAAACCAGTCAATAAGACCTATCCATTAACGAGGCTGGGGCTAAGACACGTAGCATTTCTTGGAGCAAGAACATGTCAGTTGAGGTGTGGGCTGGCTGAGTTACAAACTCTGCCTTCATTTTGCCCAGTAAGGGGCCATAGGGACAAGGGAGGGCCATTTCAGGGGCTGACAGCACATACTAATATTTAGCATTAATAATCCCACCTACATGTTATGCTCTAAATTTATATTACTCTTTTAAATCATGCATCCATCTATGGAACTATGACTGTCAGAGAACAAATGTTAATGAATTCCAGAATGCGGCAGAATTTTCAGCATATCACAGCACCTGCTGATAGCAATCAGACGGGCCGTAGAAGACGAGACGTTCTCAGTGCTCACAGAAACTCATCATCCAGTCCATTGACATTAACATATCTGCACATATCTTCCATACTGACATGTTCTTTTCATAATGTGTTATAAATTTTTGACTGACTAGGCAAAATTCAGTTCTTTTGTGGCCAATCATGCAATTGTAGACACTAGATTCCATACAAAAACAAATGTTTGGTATTTTATGTTATTGCAAAATTCAAATTAAAAAGTTCCCAATGAGACTGCTTGTCAATGACCTATTACCTCAAAATAGCTCTTTTAGAACTATAATTTGGGTTTCAATTTATTACTACTTGAAATTTACGTTTTTCATAAAACGATCAGATGTTTCTAATATTTTTTTTTGTAAACAAATGAATAAAGTAAAGATTTTTGTTATAAAACCAATACTGAAGTAAGCAAGCATCCCAGGATTTTCTGTGAGCACTGAATATATATTTAAGAAGCCTATTTTGTTTTCATTGGATTTTGAACTTTGGAGCAAAGTGTCCAACCCCTTCTATTTCCAGCCTGACGTTAGTATTAAATCTTGTGACCGCAGACTCTGTGCCAAGGTGGCTTGGCTTTCCACTGGTGAAATAAGTGGAGAGGCCTTTGGAGCCCTGTCCACTGTCCCCACACCACAGGAGTAAGGAGAGGGGCCTTTCCGTTTGTGTGTGTTTGTGCGCGGTGCCATATAGACATGTGCAGCTGTACACACTGGTTAAGGTGCTTAGTAACTGGTTAGATGCTAAGCTGGCTCTGTGTGTGCTGGGGTATGCAGTGTGACGCTCAGCAATTGAACAGGTGCAAATTCATGCTGATAACCTGGTGAAAGCTTCATATGTGAGGATTATATCCAAGTAAATAGCTGGTGTGAAGAGCCAATTGTAAAGATGCTGCTTGGAGGAGTTCTACTGTGATACAAGAGCACTAATATAAATTAACTGAACTTTATAGATGGTTAGAGATAACAAATACAGACATCTTGCAGGGGGCAGGGCAATGTCTATCGATTGGGTTGTTACCATAATTTACCACACTTCTGTCTTTTAACATGTATGTCTAATGAAATCAATAAGTACCATAGATGCTTATTACATGAAGGGCTGTGTGATACGACGGTATATATTGGATGCCGTAATAAAAACATGCATTGTTTCATATTATGGTCTATGGTTTATTTCGTCGTGTCACAAAATACATTCTCTATGGCAACGTTTTTTCATCATTTGGTTTGCAGTGTTACATGCCGCCACATGGGATTCGCACTTGTTTGGATAATATTTATTATTGTTATTTGGATATTAGTTATTATTGGATTTCATTATTTGTATTCGACAGAAGAAAATCGAAAAATATGTACCATGATCCACAAATATTTTACTATCTACAAATATGTATTTTTAAATTTGTGTTGTATAACATCATATCCACAAAAATAGCAATTTATACATATTTGTGGATCACTTGTCTATTTGTGCATGGCGCAACATTTGTGATTTTGCTTCTTTTTATTTGGAAATTTTTGTCAAATTTGCACAGTATCTGATCTTTAGAAAAAAATCCACAAATATGAGGTACAGTCATGATATATATGTTGTATCGAGATAGGAGATTTATATTAAGGTGTAATATTTTGGTCATATCGCACGGCCTTAATTATATATGTTATATACTTGGAAAATTGTTTTCTTCGGCTTGTTTCCCTTTAGTGTGTTATGTATGTTCATGTAAACGGTCAGCGACGTCTTAAGGCCCAAAGTACACACCAAAGAGAATAACTCTCACCACAGAAACCACTCTTCTCTAATCTGCCTGAAATGCCTCATTGGAATTCCAGCCCTTACTTCTGTGGCATGGTGAGGTCACCTTGTCACACAGTCCTTATTGGCTGCTTATTTGTGAACATCTGTCTGCAGGCTGCAAGACCGGGGAGGAACATGTAGGGCAAGCTGACCAATCAGAGCACACTGGGCTCATCGGGGATGGGGCTTAAAGTTCTGACAGAGCATTACAGACAGAGTGTGAATTGAGATGTATAGTAGGAGAAAAAACAATGTGTTTTTGGAATAATGAAGCATGTAAATCTATTCTAGTAATCCCCATATATAAAATTATGAAAATGAGCATAATATGGCCCCTTTTATCATAAAGTAACCAAGGAGACTCACCCATGAGAAAATGCAGTGTAAAATGAAACCAATTCAATACAATTTTATTTATATAGCGCTTTTAACAACAGTCATTGTCACAAAGCACTTTACATTAACCTGGTCAGAACCCCCACAAAGCAAAACTCCCTCTGGCAGGAAGAAACCTTGAGAGGAACCTAGACTCGGAAGGGGACCCCATCCTCCTCTGGGTGACCGGGTAGTGTGAAGTTGTATTTACAATCACGTTAGTTTAAGTCTATATAGTTTTATACATTCCAGTTGGCTTCATGTAGGCTTCTCTATGCAGTCCACTTGATGTTTCAAGTTGTGCAGGCACAGCTCCAGAACAGCTCAGAAAAGAGAAGATGGAGAAGAGTTATTGCCCTACACCTAACCTAACCTAACCTAACCTCCGGTAGTACTTAAGTAACTATAGCAGCCTGGCTAAAAGAGAGACCTGGTAGGAAGCACAGACATGAGGGTTTCCAGGGGATTTGGCATCCAGCTAAACTACTGCCAACAACTTGAGTGATCAGCAAGAGTGGCAGGATGACAGCACCAATCCCCCCTTCCACCTTTAATCTCGAATGACTATGAACCTCCAGATTTCCCATTCACCTTAGAAAAAGGGGTTTTACTATCCACAGGACTGGCTGAAGAGGTACGTCTTAAGCCTTGACTTGAAAAGATGAAACCATAACGAAGTACACGTACGTAGGCCCCCAAAAATCTGCAAGATGAATAAAAATCACATACAATTTTGAAACGTAGATATTTGTCCTAAATATGCCTGGAACTGGATCAGTAAATGGAAACGACAATCAGCAAGGTGTCCCTCATCTGTCTGGAGTCTTCTGGGCAAAATATGTTAAAATTCTGACCCTCAAGCTAGGAAACGAATGCTGTGTCTCCTTCCTGTTATGGTTGCCATCATGAACTCATGGATGCCTCACTCTCTTGATAGTCACCTTCTGCCTGAGGTTTCTGCCTTGTTCCTCATGTAACAGACGTGATGCAGAGCTCAGAAGCATTTGACCTTTGAACTTGATAAATATGAAAATCATGTGATGGGGTTATGGTTGAGGCTTACCTCCCTAAAACCTTTTTTAATTTAGCTGCAAGAATATGTTAGCAGGCTATGTTAGTCAATCGAAGCCTACACGCAGAGGTTTTTTTTTTTTAAATTAACTGACTGTTTTACCACTGCTTTGGTAAATAATATTTTCTTATTGGTCCAGAGGCTTCACATGGGTGTTGTTTATTTTCATGTAGCTGCACAGGTAGTTCCGGCAGCCTAATAACAGTTCTCTATTAACGCACTTTAATGTTCTATTAAATGTTAACATAAAAACCTTTGTGACATTATACTCATAAATAAGCAGTCATTTTTATCAGCATAATTTTCCTTGGTTCCCAAAACGCAAGCACCTTCTGTTGAGGCTTTCTGTGGTAAATTGATGGACTTACAGCTCCCAGTGAATAGCCTGACCATCATTCTATCCTTGTAGGGACTATATTTTTAGGGCACATTGGAACATTATTAAATGCTAATCGAAATCATTTTCTTCTAAAAAATTAACCGTGAGTAGTTTAATCTATTATTTTTTGTTAGTTTGCCATTGTATATCTGGGATAAACCACTTGGAGGTTTGCGGCTATACAAAAATAATCAACTCCAACTTAATTAGCAGCCCTCCACTTCATTTTGCACCACATTAAACAAAATATACATTATGGTATATCCCTTATTTAATTAAGTACTGATTACTGACTGGCTAATTGAAAGCTCTGAGTATTCACACTTGCCGGCTGCAAATGAAAACTGCCTGTCACTCGCCGGGCATCTTAGAGTGTCGCACCCTATATAGTGACTGGAACCCAGAAATTCCAGGGAGGACATTTGCCAGAACCAGAGGCTTGACTGTCAGGCTCTGTGTGCCACAGGTGTAAATAAATCACATTCTTGTCATGCTTTAGGTAGACGGGGGATATTCTGAGGAACTCTTCAACAGACTCAATACTGTGAGTGCAGCTTATAACCAGGCTATGCTGCATTGTATAGTCCCTCTGAAAGTCCACAGCCAGCAACTGATACACAGTCAAATCACAGATTTTTTACTTGGATTATAGTTGTGTGGGTCACACCTTCTGCATGGACTGTGGTCATTCCTAGGGGCTCCTTCGGTTTTAGGTCCTCCTAGAACAGAACTGGGCTGTTCACTGCATTAGGCTGGAGACTCTCTTAGAGTACCTAGGATTGGGTTCACGGGCAAACTGTGGAAAATGTTTCCTTGATGTTGTAGATGCGATGCATTTGTGCTGCGTGCATCTACTCCTTGTCTGAGATGGTCAGACACAGACGTGTAGAAAGCCTCGTCTTCTGGGGCATGTTGGCATGAATGACAACTTCACATTGGTGTATTTCAGAACTACGGGGTAGAGACGGACACCCTGAAGAACCTGGTAGCTCAGATGAGGGCAGCTTCCAACAACTTGCAGAACCACGCATCGGAGCGCAGGAGAAGCCCAGTGTACGAGGAGGGTTCGGCCCGCAAGCCCCCCAACGAATTCCTCACCTCCATGGTGGAGCTCATCGGCGCAGCCAAGAGCCTGCTGGCCTGGCTGGACAGGTACGCAGAGTTCACCCGAAGGAGCAGGCACCAACATGCAAAGCTCTAAACAGGGGTTCCAAAGCTCACCTTCTCTGTTACCTTACAGTTACACTTACGGGTCACTCATGGGAAGCTCAGCCTAGCAGCACTGGTACCTAAGCTGTGTGGCTGTGACATACCATCTGCCTCACTTGCATGAAAAGGCTCTGCCAGATACATGTAAATATAAATAGGCAAACCCTTGCCTATTTACTTACACTGATAATTATATTAAATATAACTGCTTTTGTAAAATGATTGTTCTATTGGTATTTTATTGTTTTTCTTTGTTATTAAGTATTTTTCTCTTGTATTTGTAGGTCTTTGCCTAGTTCCTCTAGGTTTGACAAGTACAAGTTTTGTGTGTGTTTTGCAAGTTAGTTACTGAATTGCTGGGAGCACCACTGTGTGCTCTGTTACTAAGCAGGACTCATGCTGGGTTTTTCTGTGGCATTTGCCAGTGGGGATATAATTCTGTGGTACAGCATTTAATTGTAGCTTAATACGTTCTAGGTTCAAATCACAGTGCACCCTAGATATCTATTAAGCATTGCTTTTCAAGAATTTCCACCTGGGATCAATTAGGTACATCGTATCTTACCATCTCTCACTGTCATTTCTCCACTGTACACTGTCAGCTTTTTTCCAGAATTTTTGGTATGTCTCCACATCTGCTCATCTCCACACTGAAGCATTACACTCATCTGTCTTTTATAACATACGCAGAGGAACTGTCGCTTATCAATAGTAACCAGGAAAGGAAATAGCATGTCTTTGATAAGATGTGTGGCATATAGTACTTCAGAAACTTGTGTGCAGATCTGCAGTCATGTTACACTTCAAGGAAACTATTTTAAGCCAGGTTCCATTTTTTAAAGCAGGGGAAAGGAGATCAAAAGTAATGTACATTTCTTACATTTATTTATTTAGTTGGCCTTTTGCCCAAAGTGAACAAGGAGCCAAGAGGTACCAGTGGTGCTAGACCGAGCTTCCAGTGAGTCGCCAGCAACAAGTGCAAGTTACTGTACAGTAGCACTGGAACCAGAGCCTATACAGCATATTACACTTAATCCTAAATTGATTTGAGATTCTGACATTCAAGCGAGTTGTTTGGTCTCAAATTCTAGCGATGGCACAGGACTGAACAGTGCCAGGGGTAATGGCTGTGACCCTTTCCGGATTTGGCCGCGGACCCGGGTCCGGTGGCACCTTTGTGCTGGTTTCAGCTGGGCTGCCCTCCCCCTGGCTCACGCCACAGCGCCTTCCTGCTGGCTCTCCCTGAACGCGGCCCCTTCTCAGTCGGCCCGCACCACCTTCCACTGAGCAGAGCTCAAAGGGCTCTCTTTCTGTCCTTTGTCCCGGTACAGGACGCCGCTGGCCGGGATCAGTGACTTCACTGCCACCAAGAACAAGATCATTCAGCTGTGCCTGGATCTCACCAGCGCTGTGCAACAGGTCCGGGACCCCGCCAGCATGCTTATCTCATGCTAATGTAGCACCAGTTCACACTCAGCTGTCCTACCAAGTAGGGTTATGTGCTGCTATCCCGCCTGGCCCACTTCTGCTATACTATTTACAGTTCCAAACTATGTTATGCATGGACTGTACATCTATATTTCCTTTTCAGTACTTTCACTCATGCTATCTGCGTATCATTAGTGTGACAGATTGAGTTGCTACTTCAACAAATACAGCTACTAAAGGATACAGAATCTCACACAGTCTCAACAGATAACAATCTGGAGTTTCAAAGGGGCCCAATCTTGTGTTATTCCTCCTCTCTGAGCTTAATTTCTGCCCAGAATTTGTGATGTTAACCTTAGTGTGGAGGGAATCCCTATGAGATAAAACATTGATGATGACACCATGAAACACCATGTCTATGTAAACAGACCAGTGGCTTGTTGGGGTGTTTGCATTTTATCCGTTGGGTCTTCATTCTCAGGTCAGGTCATTGTGACCCTAATGCTAACAGATGCCCAAACTTTGCTTATATCCCACTCAGTGTCCAGTCAGGATTCTGAGCCAATCACATTTCTGAGATAAAAGTTCTTTTGAATGACAGATGGTAAATTCTAAAAAAGATCTATAAATGAGGGCAACAATGTATGGTTGTGAGAAGGTGTTACACAACAGGTCTTTAGTGGCCATTCTTTTCTGGACTTGGAATTACAGCAGCATCATTAAGAGTTCAATACAAAACACTGAAACAAAGGACTTTTTGTAGAATATTATATTATCCAGGTTGGGTAACTACTGGATATCTGGTGAAAAGCATTCTTAGAACATTCAGGAAGGTTCAGCTGAAGAGAAACTGCTGTTCTTTGCAGTGCTCTGCATAACTCTGGTGGGAAGAAATAAGCAGGTGTGTGTACATCATGCGTGACATCACCTGACCTGAAATGTGTGGTGAAATTCTGACCTGTGTGCACATCATCAGAAGCCTTCAGAGTTGTCTGTTGAAATGTCATGGTTGTGATTTGCTGTTTCTAGTTTGTATGTTCTCCCCGTGCTTGCGTGGGTTTCCTCCGGATGCTCCGGTTTCCTCCCACAGTCCAAAGACATGCGGATTAGGTTAACTGGCTACACTAAATTCCCCATAGGTGTGATTACGAGTGTGTGTGTGGCTGTTTGTCTGTGTTGGCCCTGTGGTGGACTGGTGAGCTACCCAGGGTGTACCCTGCCTCTTGCCCAAAGATGCTGGGATTGGCTCCAGCTTCCCCGCAAACCAAATGGATAAAGCAGTATAGATGATGGATGGATGGATGGATGGATAGTTATGGTGACTACTAAAGTTCTTACTAAGGCAGTTAATGTGTGGCTCGACAGGTTAGTTTTAGGAGGTTGTGTTTATGATCAGAAGGCCATTAGTTCAAAATCCCACAATCAGCTGAGTGATTTTACGATTGGGCCCCTGAGCCAGCACGTTAACCTGCAATTGCTCTAGGGACTGTCTTTCTTAATTTGCTTTTAGCTTTGGATAAATGCACCTCTAAATGCAGTAAATAAAATGTTATAGATTGGCCATAAGCCTCTTCTAAGCTTGTCAAAGTTACATAGGATATTTACGAAAGAGTCTTAAGATTTAATTCACCACTGCTAAACTATGGGCCTGGTACATTGGGCCACAATTATGAGATTAAATTGAATCTAACTTAACTTGATTGTTGTGAAGTAATTCTTACTATCAGGAAAAGGTGTTTGTGCATGTGCCACATTTGCCTAAATGCCAGTTCAGCTTTTCTAATAGTCTGTGGTAATTGTGATTCCAACTTAGTGGTATGAGATTGAAAGCCCTTTTGTGAGAAGGGTGGGGCTGTGATTTGGGCTTGGATCTGGCTGTCATTAACTTAGGTACCTGTCAGTTGGTGCTGGAGGTAACAAACACAAAACTGATTGGCTTTGATCATCTGGACTGTCTGAAATCTGTCTCACGCATGACTCATTTCACACCTTTTTTCCCTCTGAAGAGCGTGGTTGCTGACTTCTCAGCTTCTCAGCTAATGTCCGGATAGCATTTTCCATTCTTCTCATCTGGTGGTTTAGTGTCCAGTTCTCTGTCCCGGCATGAACCTGAAGGATGGTGGTTAAAGGGGCCCTTATGCAGGCCCTGAATGGCTCCTTGTAATGGCCGCTGGATCCGTAGCTTGGGTATAGCAGGGAATGTTTCCTGCAGAAAGGCTGTGCCATAGAATAGCATAAGGCCACTTCTTCAGCAGGGGAAGCGTAGGTGGGGGAGGGTGTTGAACAAGGCGTCTATGCAGAGCAAGGGGGATCTCAGTTGCCAGGGTTGAGCCATGGCACAGCTGTGGGCACTGTTAAAGCTGGCAGCCCAGCGTGCGCAAGGGATGCTGGGAATGCCTCACACCACGAGGAAAAGAAGGAGGGGTGAGAGAGCAAAAAAGGACAGCAAGCTACAGTTTGAGAGGGGAAGGTGAGAATGAGAGAATCAGGTAAATGAAGAGAATGGGAGGTAATCTCCCACTGACTCATAGTGGTGTAGCAAAACCTCCGATCTTCATGTATACCTTCATAAGTCATTCAACTGTCCAGCCATAATAGGCTCCGTTCTATCTGAGAAACAGGCTGATTTTTTTATGATTACTGGGATCTATCGATTATAAAAACCATCTAATGCAAAGCATTTGTTTTAACTGGACATGCCATGTTTAAAATTCAGTGACTTGGGCAGTCAATCCGCATCCTGCTTCCCTTATGTGCCAGTGCACGTATCTGATGCATATCCTTTCGTCATTTTGTCTATCTATATGGTACCCACACCCACTTATGCAAAGGTGCAAAATGCCAGCATAGAATGTGTGCGATGTTGGTCTTGCCATTTAGTTGCAATTTTTGATTCAGGTGATGGGGTTGGGGGGGCATTAGCACAAAGTAGGAATACACTAACTAAGCTGTTACATTTCATTCAATTCTTTATATTTAGCTTTTGATCAAATCAACGTACAAGCAAGGCAAGTAGGACATTGCACACATTCATGCTGCCATGGAGTGGCACTAAGCAGCTAAGACAAGGTTTGTAAACTACCAATGAGAAGGACCTGGATGTCACTTAAGCACTGAGTTCTTGCTGCGTGCTGATTGGTCAGTCTTCTATAATCATGCATGGGTCACTAATGTTAATGTGAAACAGCTGAATAAGTCTTTCAATCAAGGAAACAAACCAAACAAAGCACAAGTGGAACTGAACTATTTAGCCAAGTACAGGAGCAGCTCCTAGAGCAGAGGATACAGCACCTCCGTCCAGCTAAGAAAGGCTGGATAATGCAGCTCTTCTTTCCTGTCTGCTTAATCCCAGTTCTGGGGCATGTCTGTCCCTTTGTTTTATAAGGAAGAATAATGGGCACAGTCCTGCTTGCGTTGTCTGGCAGTCGGGTGTTTTCCTCTTACCCAGTGTACTGACATTGAATTTTACTTAAGGCTGTTGTGTTTCTAATAGGAAATGTGAGGTCATCTCTGTTTTGATAGTGTTTAGAAACATTCTCTTCTCATTTCCATGCTTTTTATTCTAGGATTGCACTGTCTATGAAATGGAAGAGAACATTCTGGAAGTGGTAAGTATATCAGCACCAGGGTTCGAGTCTCCACGCTGGCTCTACAGTTCTTGAGAATGACACAAGTATTGGTTTTCACAAAGTTTGCTGCTTCAGTGTTTGTAAGTCTTTTTGTCAGATGTTTTTATGGTATGCTGAAGTATAATTGCAAGCAGTTCATAAATATCAAAGGCAATTACATTAAGTTTATGCAAAATTTTTGCAGTTTTGCCCCTTATTTTTCAAGACCTCTGCAATTCATCCTGGCTGCTGTCAATCAACTTCTGGGCCAAATCCCGACTGATGGCGGCCCCTTCTGGCATAATCAATACTTGGAGTTTGTCAGTTTGTGGATTTTTGTTTGTTCACCCACCTCTTGAGGATTGACCACAAGTTCTCAGTGGGATTAAGGCCTGTGGAATTTCCTGGCCATCGACCCAAAATGTCGATTTTTTTTTTTTTTTTTTTTTGTTCCCTGAACCACGTAATTATCACTTTTGCCTTATGGATTGGTGCTCCATCTTCATGGAAAAGGCTTTGTTCATCATCCAACTGATCTTGGATGATTTGGTGAAGTTGCTCTCAGAGCATGTCTTCTTTAAAACTGTGAGTGAGCCCACTCCCTTGGCTGAGAAGCAACCGCACACATGAATAGTCTCAGGATGCTTTACCATTGGCATGACACAAGATTGATAGTAGCAGGTTTTTTGGGATTAAGTTAATTTTCATGGCAAAGAAGGACTGCACATAATTGAAATTCTTTTGACCACACTTCATAACATTCTGGACTATATGCAAACTGCCATTATAAAAACTGGGGCAGCAAACCTAAAAATTAAATATTTGAAAATGAATATTTGTGTCATTCTCAAAACCTTTGGCCACGTGTGGAGTTTGCATGCTCTCCCCGTGTTGTTATGGGGTGTCCTCTGGTTTTCCCCCCACAGTCCTAAAAATGCTATGCTAAGGTGAATAGGAGTTGCTGAATTGCCTGCCGGTGTGAATGTGCATATGCACATGGTGAGTGTGCCCTGCGACGAGATGGGGTAGCGCTCCGGGTCATTCCCCGCCTTGTGTCCATAGCTACCAGGATGGGCCCCTGCAGCCCTGCGTAGTACCCCTGTAGTACAAGTGCATGTACTACAAACTTGTTTTGGCATTATTGGTGCATACATTCACAAGTAACATGAAAAAACAAGAACATAAATTGAGAAAAGTATTTAGCTCAACTAACCTTTCCTCGTATGACATTCCTCTAAGACCAGGAATCATTCTTGTGGCCCTACGCTGCACCT